>VZZY01011884.1:0-35701 GCA_013400335.1 Eurystomus gularis | reverse complement strand
GAGGTGGAACGCTGGGGCGGCTGATTTTTTTCTGTAGCGTAGTAGTGAAATCGCAGCAGTTTCTGCCTCCTCCAGCGTGCTCGAGCGAGGAAAATGGAGGCTGTGATAGAGAAGGAATGTAGCGCGCTCGGAGGGCTCTTCCAGACCATCATAAGCGACATGAAGGTAAGAGACCCAGGGGCTGGGGGGTCCTGACATCAGGCCCAGGTGTGAGGAAACCTCTTCCCGCCCACCCGGGGAAACTTGGCACCGGCAGATGCAGCCGCATCGGGGGCGGCGGTGCCG
Organism: Eurystomus gularis; assembly: GCA_013400335.1. NCBI lineage: Eukaryota > Metazoa > Chordata > Aves > Coraciiformes > Coraciidae > Eurystomus > Eurystomus gularis. The sequence goes on along the minus strand of VZZY01011884.1, from coordinate 35,416 downwards.
GCGTGACCTCCCGGCCGTGCCGGGGGTCCGTGTCCCCGCCGTGCTCGCAGCCTGGCGAGCCGCCCCCTCTGCGTCTTCACCCCCGGGGCTTGGGGCGTGCGAGTTGCTTGCAGGACACCAGCCGCTCCCTCCTCCCCTCTCTTCACTGTCTCTCCTGCTCAAACATGCAAGCTGTTATCTTGCACCAGGGGCAGCATTTTCCAAACCTCTTTTTTTATTATTATTTTTTTTTCCCCTCCACCTTCTTCTCTTTTTCTCTTTCGGGCTGTCAGGTCGCTAGCAGAATGGATGCAGCGAGGCGGGAGCCCCGTGGAGGAGCTGGGCACGGCGCCCGTCACCGTGGGGTGGGGCTGGAAAGGGCCGCGCAGGGTTTCTGTGCCGTGCTGATGGGCGCGATAAAAATCTCCGCCTGGAGATGCTCAAAAGTTGATGCGTCCCTGGATTGCAGTTGCTGTTGGGTTGGTTATGTGGCGTTATTTTCACACAGCGTATGCTCACGGAGGTGACGTTTGCCGCTTTCTGTGGATGCACGCAAAGATCTCAAGTTGCCGAGTCTCTCCCCTCTGCCAGCCACCAGAAACCTGAGGCTGCACTGACCCCATCTCCCAAGGGTCCCTTTGAGAGGGGTGCTCCCCATCTAGCCCTGGCGGCCAAGGGCCCTTCTTCAGGGTTGTCTTTGGATGGGCGGGTGCCTCCCGCCCTTCAGTTGTGGAAATCGATAGCGTAAAATTGTTGCTGCGTTCTGCCAGTCATGCGTTCCCCCAGAGCCCAGGGCTCGAAGCGCCCGGCCTCTGGCACGGCCGTACTGCAGAATACTGCAGTGTGCCCCTGGACAAGGGCAGCTTGTCTCCCTCCCAGGGCTGGCCAGGAAGGATGTGGTCGTTGGGAGATGTTGAGGGACGTGTCAGATTATGGGGGTACCGCCGTAATTTAAAGGTGGTGACCATACCTGGCTGTGCTTCTCCCAGCCAGGAGCACGGGCTTTCTTTGGGTGTTTTAATCGGTGCAGGGCTGATGAGCAAGGAGGACTGCGGGAGAAAGAGCCACCAAGAAGTGGTGGATGAGGATGGGGTCTGCTCTGGGAGGGAGTCTGGCAGAGGTGAACGGCTTCTAGTGTATTTTCGGGGGAGGTGGAGAAGCTGTTTGCATTAGAAGTTATTTTTTTGGCAAGGCTTCATATGCACTTTCCTCTCAACGCATTTTAGGAGACATTTAATTAAAAGCATGGCTTGTCAAGAGCAGGCAGATTGCAGAGAGGAGGGGGAGTGTGAGTGTGTATCTGTCAAGACAATGCTGCAGTCCTGGCCCTGCTGCTTCTCGGGCTCTCAGCCCCCTTGTATTTTTACTAACGACCACACTTCCAAATAAAACAACCCCCCCAGAAAGCAGGAAGCAACCGCAAATCCTGGAATCATTTTAGTGGGCTGTGCAGGGAACACGCAGGGGATGTTCTGTTCCAGATGAAGTGTGGTTTTGGGTTTCAGCACAGGGGAACACCGAGTGTGTTTACTCTCTGCTTCTTTCCATAGGATGCGTTTGATTTATGTTGTTCTTAAGCAAATGGGCTTTTGCTGTGTGGGTTTATTGTTTTTTTCCTTTACACTGTTACTTGCATGGGAATGCTGCTCATCAGAAACATGTTGACATGAGCTTATGGAGATGGGCACAGGTGTGAATATTTTTTTCTTAATCCTCCATAGTAGTGGAACCTGTTTTGTGAACTAGCAGTTACTGGGGGGGGAGGTTTGGAAGGAATCACAGCAGATCTTTAGCAGCATAGTGGTCGTTATGGTTAAAAAAAATCTCATTATTTAGCATGAGTGAAAGCAATAATTTTTACCTGTAGTTCAGTTTGATGCAGCTAGTGCCGTAGTGCTGATGAGATGCGCTGGGATTCTTTGTGAATTGTACACAAAGGATCATGGCAATTTCTAAGAAAAAGTAGCTATTTTTTGACAGCTAACCAGAACCTTTCAACTAATCATACCTTTAGTAGTAAAGTGAAAATTAGCATTTTAGGTGCTGTTTCATGTATTCAGGTCTGTGTAGGCAGGGTTCTGGCAGAATCTTGGAGATATTGCGTAGGGGTCTGCCCACACATACCCCAGTGCACTATCTGTGCCTATTTCTCATTACAGGCTGTGATCAAGGCCCCGCATGCCCTGCAGTGCTGAGGGATTTTCTGCAGCATCCGCCTTTTTTAACTAAACAATTTGCAGGTTCTTTTTATCATATGTATTGCTCTGCCTTCAACTTCGTGGTGAAGATGGTAGGGCTAATCAACAGCGTATTAAAATTACTCTGAAGTCATGCCAGTGGATGCAGATGGGTGCTGCAGCTGAGGTGATGAAGATACAGCACGCGTTGACTGATTTTTCTCTTTGTTCGCAGGAACACAGAATGAGCTCAGGTGTACCTGTTGTTAATTTTGAGCTCTCCTTGATCTTGACAAGGTTACAGAAACTGGAATTATAATCCTGAGTAATATGATTGTTTCTGTTTGTGTCTGTACTGTGTTAACTTTGAAACTTAATGAGGGCAATGTATGTCAGTGTGACTTAACACATCATGATTTTTATAGCAAGATTGCCGTGCTGGCTGAAGTCTCTTGAATTGCCTTTAATGTATTCTCCAGAAATGCCAGATTTCTCTCCACCCTCTACCAAAAAAAATTTTGTGGTTAATACTCAACAAGACAAGCTCCCAAATAAATCAAGCGATTTAGACAAATGATGTTATTGAGTTAACTATAAGAAGGGTTGATAAATATCCCATTTCTACAGCACTTCAGTATGCATCTGGAACTTCAGTCTCCTGACAAGGGAAGTCCATGTCTTCCATGCAAAACAAGGGTCACATTTGTTGAGTAGTATGTGGTGTATATGGTGGTGGGGTTGTTTGTGGAAAGTCTGCAATGGGAATTGTACTTGGCTGTTGTGCTCCAAAATTGGTCTTCGATGCTTTGAGATCTCAGGATCAGATTAAAGAATCACAAAGGTGGGAAAAATCCTGCCCATCCCATCCTTAAGTTTTGGTCCATTGTCACAGCCCTGGTGTTTCCTATGATATATCGGCGAGTATGCGGCACTGATGATTTGTTATGCTCTTACACAAGATCATTTTCAAAGCAATCAAAGTTTGTAAAAGCACAAATAAAATGTATATGTCCCCTCAGAGGAGTAGTTTGTGTGCCGCACGCAAACACCATGTGGTTTCTCTTTGAACACGGCACACTTTCTTTAGCTCCCTGTGGGAAGGGAGCATTTGATCTGAATGGTTTGTAACTCATTTCTGGCAATTGAGAAATGAGATGCTGTAATGTGCTGCTAATTTCAATATTTCTTGTCGTGCAAAGCAAATCAGTGCAGATAATTTTGGGGAGGGCCTGTTGTGGGTGGGTTTCAAAAGATCTTCTCATGCAGAGCAGATTCTCTTTAATGCTGCTTTTCCTTCTGAGTCTTGATTTTACATTTCTTTTAATCACATTGTTGTCTGCTATCTTGAAGGAAGAAGGAAAGCAAGAAAACACCTCTGAAAACATTGAAAGTGGCAGTGTTTGTAATTCATCACTTGCTTGATGCCGGTTCCTTTGCTTTTTGCGTGTTCTTTGTCTCGCCTCTTCTGCCAGCATGTGTTTTGGCAGGGCAGGGGCTTGCCATGTGTGTATGGCACCCGACACCCTTGGGGTGGGCGTGGGGGGAAGATGAGCAATGAGCAGCTGGAGCACAGGTTGTCTGTGACTTTTCTTGTACCAAGTGGAGGGATTTACTACATTTTTGTGGCTCTGGTGTGGATTACTGATTGGTCTCGCTCATCTCCTTGCACGTGAGGAGCTTGCAGGTAGCAGGAGAACTGCAAATGTCCTGTCCCTGAACAAAACCAAGGCTCCCAGAGGAGGAGTGAAATCTTAGAAAATTTTATAAATTATTTTATTTTAAGTCTTTGTGTTTTATTTATAGTTGTTCAGCTGAAAACTCAATACCATCAAGCTTTTGCTTTTGGCAGTAACCTCTGCTTTAATACAGTAAAGGAGGTGAACCCTTCACTCCATTGCTGCTGCTGGGACTCTTAGATGAGACGTGGTGTACCTTTGCTTTCAGCCATGCAAAGCTCTTAGTCAAAGCAGAAGACCTGAACGATGTGGCCATGAGAAACATTTCTGTTTTTGCAGCCACCTGTCTTCTGTTAGGAAGTGACCGGTGAGAAGCAGCATTTTAATCTTGCTTTTTGTGGGAGATGGAGCCAAGGGGGTGGTCACATCAAGGATTAAGAGCCATTTGTTAAGTAGGCCTGATTTGCTTGTGAGGGATGGCCTTGTGCTGTTCACACAAATAATATAAACTGAGTGGGAAACAATACTTGATGGAACAAATAGAAATGCTGAGACAGTTACTACGGCAAGTACAGCTGCAAGTCCTCTGCGTTCATGTTAATCCAAGGGACAGCCCACATGTGTCAGAGAGTATGGGCAAATTTGTTTTACCCTGACATGTTGTAATACGACATCTCTTCTGCAGCTGTACTTTATTTGAAGCTTGGGATCTCTGTGGAGATTAGGAATGTTCAGTTCAATGATTTTAAGGTCTAGTTTCCATCCAGCTGTTAAGGTTGATAACTATTATAAGGAAAAACAAATGTTTCACGTGCAACAGACAGGTACAGGCTGGGAGGAGAAAGGGCATCTCTCTCTTCTGTTTCCCATGCATGTTGTGTTGCACTGGCGTGTCCCTTGCATGACAGTCTTCAGGGCAACATCTATTCCAGACCTAGCAGAACAATGTTTCCTCCCCCCAAAAGCGTGAAATGAGTTTGTTTCCGCTCTCTATGCAGCTTTTCTTCCCATTTTTTCTTTTTCCCCTTAGAGGTTTTACCACCAAGGCATTTTGGGCTTAGCTGGCTGGCTGCACTGATTTCTTACCCCGCTGCCTCCCAACAGCCTGCTTGCCCGAGTGGTTGGTTTGTGTGTACTGAGATTCCTTGCCTTTTCTAAGCAGCTGTAGTATCTTTCTGTAAAGATCTCAGAAGGGGAGGGATTGACGTGCAATGAAGGCTGAAAGATGGTGCAGGAAGAGAGCCACTGTGTGCCTGCTTAAAATACTGGGCTTCGAGCAAGAGCATAGCTGGGAATGTACTTACTCACAAGGAATTTGTTTTTTAGGGGCACGTTCTTTCTTGATCCAAATACTCTTGTGTGAATGTTAATGATTTATACAACTCCTGAGCATTCGCTACATAAGTGTATGCGAGTCTGGCTTATTCTGTGGCAAGGATTTTTAATGTCTTCATAAAAGTATTCCTTTTGGACCCGAGGGATGCTGAGAGCTGCATAACAGGGTTTGCAAGGTTGTAAGTGTGCAAGGAGTCGTGCAGCACGGCATGAAGCACTGAACAAATGTTGGAGGACAAGAAGTCTGTGTAATTACAGGCTTGGTGCTGGTTAATACCTTAGAGAGGGTGATGTCTGGGAGAGTTTGCCACTTCCTTCTTTAGTTCTGTGTATGCATGAGCTGTATCAAAATCTTTTACATAAAATACCTAAAACCCCCAACTTTTTTTTCTTTGCTATGTTTTCTTCAAAGTATGGAAGTTGCAACAGTTGATGGAATATTGCTGTGAATCTGTAAATGGCATATTCTTCTTAACAGTCTCTGTTAAAACACAGAAGAGTCTCTGTGTTTTCAGCTTCTGAAAAACATTTTTGAGGTTCATGGTCTACCCAGAGACAGTGTAGACTTGGAGATAAGCAGAAACCATTATGTGGCAGTGAGCAGAATAGGAACTGTCTAGAAAGGGGGTTTGGTCTATTTTAGAGCATGCAAAGATGTGTACAGAGAGGTTTGAGTTAGTACTGTAAAGAGGCTACTCTTTAGAGTGGAGTAGCCTCTTTAGGCTATACATAGAAATGCGTTTGCCTCTTCAAATGTATGTTTTCAATTTCAGAATTATGTCTGTCTTGATACTGTGAGGTGCCGAGCCCTGCCCTCTTCACTGGGATCTGTGCTGACCTTTAAGGACATTGATTGACTTCTTCCTGCTGGGCTATGAGATAGCTTGAACACTGAGATGTTTTGAAGGACTGGAGACAAAATGTCTGGTAGCGTTGTGGTTAAGACCTTAGCAGCTTTCATCTTCAAAGTGCTCTGTGAGTGACTTAGCTCCAAAGAATGGCTCCCATTTTACAGAAAGGCAAGCTATGGCTGCAGGTTCAGTGACTTCTACTCCTTTCCCCTAGGACAAGAAGGAATTGACTGCATCTAGAGCACGGCGTTAATGAGAGAATAGTTTTTAAGCTCCCAGTATAATACGTGTTTCTATCCACATGTACACACCATGTCGTTGCTACTGCTTAAGATGTATTGCTATTGCTCCCCTCCCTGCTTGACCACCCAGTGTTTGCAGGCAGAAGAGATGACATCTGCAGATGACTGGTCAACTCTCAACACAAGTGTGTTGAACTCCTCTTCTGTAACTGAAATTACAGGACATCTCAGTTTCCTAGTGGAGAAGTCTGATGGGAGCATCTTAACTACAGGCTGGTAGATCATGAAGAATTTGTTCATGTATCTGCTCAAAACCCATAAGCTTTGTGTAGTTCATTTTAATTCTAGGATGCTAGCTGGAGTATAAACATGGTTTAACAAATCACCTTGGATATTTTCAAGAAGAACACGTGCAGGAGTGAACTTGTGTTGGTGTGCACAATGCTAGTGAGGAGTATGTAACTAAGGACATTTCGTTCAGGGTGGGGAAAAAAGGTTTAGATTTGTTCTCATGTTTGTCTTCAGCATAAACTGCCACTACGCTTCTCACCCAAGCATGAGATTTGGGTTTTTTTGTCACATAAGTCTCATGTGTGCTTTATAGTATCTCTGAAGCCCTTTGTGTAGTGGATTGGGGTTTTTATTTTTTTGTGTTAATAAAACTTTATTTGTGATGAGATGCCTCCTAACAACATTGTCCATGGACAAACCTCATGAGTGCTCATTGTCCATGAGAAAACCAAGTGTCTAACTTGGAGCTTGAAAGTGATTATTTCTCTTCTCATGAGGGAAATGGAGAGAAAGTAGCCTGTGACAAGCATAGTTGCACTTTACTGTTTGGCAAGAGGCAAAGTTCATAAAGCACTAAAAACTTCTACCTGGCTGCTACCTTTTCCCCGATGAGGTACTCCTGTGGTCAGATCAGATACTTGTCAGTACTTGGCAATAAATACTGCCATTTTTTAGATCCTGGAGGTTTTTTTGACTGCTTGTATGATGGAAGATGTGTTGAGTTAATGCTCAGAAATTAGAGCCCCTTCTTGGTTGGGAAGAAGTGATGTGACCTCAGTGGTGATGGTGGCATTGCCAACACAGGGCTGTTGGCTTGAGGCTGTCCTCTGTAGGCATTAACTTGAATGACTGCCTCCTGATATTTTAATTATCTTTGTTTTGATCCAGCTGAAATATTGTGGGTTTAGAAAATAGCTGCTGAGTATGCACAGTGGCCACTTAATGATTGAGTGGATGAAAGGCGGTATTGATGAGTCTCTGAGGAGAAATCTGCTATTCAGGCTTGAAAACTCGTTTAGACCTGCAGGGAAGAATATGGAACTAAATGCTTCCTCTGGAAGACTACTTAATGTCCATCTTTTTTAATGTAGCATGGGATAAAAGGTCTCTAGAAGCTGTGGCTAGTTGTTTTTCCCTCCTCCCTCTTGTGAATAACTTCCTGTGTTTAGAGAGGGAGAGACTCTATGTTTATGCATGATGTATTTTCTTACAGTGTGAGTATTACTTTTGTTTGCTAATTACCCAATCGTAAGATTTAAACCATGAAGTGGCTGCTTTAGAGGCGAGTTTCTTCATCTTGCAAACTGGACTGTGGATGGTACAGATTTGACATGGTCCCTATTGATGTAGGAAGGAGGCCCATGAGTTTGGTTGTAAGCCAGGATGCCACGCAACAACCGAGGGGGGTAGTTTTCACAGGTCCTTGCGGTACTACAAATTGAAGTCACAACCGTGGGCCAACAGGTATCCTCCACTGGGATTGTTTAAATATTGGGCTAGTGCAGTGCAGGCTTTATTATAATACAAATGAAAGACTCTATAGAGTTCTAACAACAGAATAGTACCAGACTTAGGTTCCCTCCCTCTTTAAATGGTTACTGAGGTCTAATAAATACTCGTGTTCTTGTTAAGAAGTGCTGCATTTCAGTGCTCAGGGAACCGGGCATTCTTTAGAGTTCTTCAGGTGGTTTGGGAATGTAGAAATAACTTACGTCTGTGGGTTTGTTGGGGGGGAGTGGTTGTTTGTGTTTCTTTTTCCCCAGTGGGGTGATTACCCTTTTCTGGAGTTTCCTGATAGGATTTTAGTATGGACTTTCTCAAGATATGCCATTATCTGTTTTTGTCAATGTCCTAATGGTTTGTTTAGACTGCAAACCAAACAGTTTTGAAAATACTAAACAAGTGGTTCTGTCATGCATAGAAGAAATATCTAGTAGACAGTTTTTTAATGGCATATGAGATGTCTTCAGTAGTGTTTGGTTGCATGATTTGCAGTGTTGTGATAACATATCACCTTGTGAAAGCAAAAGCTTGGCATGCCTATTTATAGTCTGCATGCTGAGGGAAACTTGTTCCTAACCCTGCCATTCCTTAAACAAGTGGCAGAAATAATGGAAATAGCTGTGTGGATACAAGACTTTTATTTTAATTACCCCTGCTTTGTTTCCTGAAGGGTCATTACAGGTAAAGTGACACCATAATCTGATCTTTGCCATGCTTTTACTTTCACTTAATCTCTCAAACGCTGCGTGTGTACCTGTCTCCTTCTCCATTCGGTAATGCATGCATGCAGCTCTTTCTGTGAAATCCTCTGAAGTTCATGTCTTGTCTTTTGCTGTTGATGACTTTCTATTCCTGGCCCAGCAAGTGTTGTGCATGAGTTGAGAGTCCCTTTTGCTCTTGGAGCTATGTTTGAACTTCCCTGTGTATGGCAATGCTTTTAGCTGAGAAAGACACAAAGGACTTTTCAGTCAGGTGGTCCCTTTCCTTGCCTTATGGGAGTACTACACTTTCCTCGGAGACCTCTATAGAAATGTGTTACTCTTCCTTAAAGACTTCTAGTGAAAGGAAGTTCCCTGACTTTTAAGAGCTGCCTGTTAACTGGATAGATTGTTCAACCTGAAACTTCTTTGCTGCCAGTAAAACTGATTTTTTTTCTTGTCCTGCACCACTAGAAAACAGTTGATGGGCAACATCAGTCTATGGAATGCTCTTGAAATCAGAATTGGGACCTTGTTGATTCAGTTCTAGTTTTGAATTTAAGAAATAGATACAGAGGAAAAATTTAGACTGGACATAAGAAAGAAATTTTTTGGCAATGAGGGTGATGAGGCAGTGAAACAAGTTGTCCAGAGAAGCTGTGGATGCTCCATCACTGGAAGTGCTCATGTTCAGTTTGGATGGAGCTTAGAACAACCTGATCTAGTGCAAGATGTCCCTGCCTATGGCTGGGGGGTTCGACTAGGTGATCTTTAAAGGTTGTTCCAACTCAAACCGTTTTATGTTCCTGTATATTTGAAATGCCATCAATGAAGCCAGAGGAGTCACGGTGTTGTGTACACCTCTGCATCTTCATAAAGAGTGAAGTCTCTCTCACAAGAAGAATTTGTTTCAGGCGGTTGAAAGATTGAGACTATTCTGATGAATGATTGAGAAACAGATGTGGTTTAGGAAGCCTCATGAGACAGGCTCTTGCGTTGTTTATTTTTTAGGCTAGAAAGAGGCAAAGCCAATAAGCAGAATATTTTTGGATGGAGAAGAGCTTTGTGTAAGATGATGTTCATTCTCTGCTCACCTGTGTGTTGCAGGAGCTTTTGTGACTTATTAAAAGACTAGGCAATCCTATTCATGAGTCATAGACTTGGCTGAATCTGTGGATTGCACAGAGGAACGTATTAGTGTTTGGTAGCACTTTGTAACTCCTACAGTTGTAGCTGGCCAAGTGCCCTTTTCTCCAGTTGACTGCTGATTCTTTTAAAAAAGAGGAAAAATTTCCAGTGCCAGATGTTATCTGGAAAGGGAAACTGAATGTCAACCATTGCATCTTCCCATGTGTTGAGACATCTGTAGCCAGAAACCTTCTTTTTCAGGCTGTCTTGTTTTCCTGTCCCCTTCCCCTCCACTTTTTGCCTGTTGAAGGCCACTTGGAAAAGTGATAGTTGCTATGTGCAAACCATACTTGCTTATCTGGGCCATTCTTTGTATATAACATCTGTGACTGCGTGGTGTCTGGCACAAAGTCTTCTTGCTACTTGGAGGTGGTATAGTAAAGAAGAGACATTAGTAATAACCCTTGTGATTCTCATATCTGGTAAAACTATATATAAAAAAAATCTTTTGTTTTTGATGTAATTTACTTTGGAAGGATAGGAAGACACATGCAGGAGCAAAGTTAAAATTTTTATTCCAAAGAAAGATGTATGGTGTTTGGATGTGTTTCTAGGGTGTGATCTCGGTAACAGTGATAGGTATTTGAGACTCAGCTTCTTAGCTGGTCATAGCTGAATGACTACACTGTAGTAGAGAAATCTGCAAATTGTCATTATTCAGTACCGTTCTGGAAGGCTCTCGCTTTGAAAACCAGTGAGATAAAAACCAAGGCACTGCCTGCCTGGTCCTTTTCTCTCCTACTTCTTTAGCTGGAAAAGCCAAAATTAGATTCTGAAATTGCTTTCCTGTAGAGCAACTCTCTGTCTCTTTGCACTTGCCCCAAAAATTTAGATGGGTTATTGCCATACTGTTTCTTCAGCTTTTGTACTTGTGTCCTAGCAAAAGCTGATAATAGGGCTGAAAAGGCTTTCTGATAAATGAAAGCCCCTAAGAGAACACTGTCAAGGATTTTGAGAAGATGTGATGCATCTTGTCTGTGGGAGTTGGGGTGTATGGAAATAAATTAATAAAGAAAGTTAAGTGTCTTTTCTCTTAATGGTAAAAGAAGAATCATAACTTCTTAGCAGAAGGAGTGACGAAACAGTTTAAGCTGTCAAGACTGCTGCTACTCAAGTTGTAATCTTAAATACAGCAGTCTGGGTTCCTATTCTTGCCATCAGATGCAATCAATTTCAGTAAATATGACCCTTTGCTGCAAGTCTACCCTTCCTTTATGGAGAAACTGAGTTTCTCATTTGGGTCTCTTCTCACTCCTACTGCAGGATTGCTGGCTTGAAAGGAAGGGAAAAGCAAACTTGAATAAATCTCTTGTAGATTTGTGTTTGTGTAGGGTGGCTCTGCTGGTTCACAAGGTTTAAAATTTCTTCATCCCTCTGGTGTTTAAATGCTCATTCCAAAGCTGCCTGTTAGTGATCATCCCGTGCTCTTCCCTGGTTTGGTGGGCTGCCCTTGGCCAGCTGCCAGGCACCCACCCAGCTGCTCACTCACTCCTCAATGGGATGGGGCAGAAAATAAGATGAAAAAGCTCATGGAATGAGACAAAGAAAAGGAGATTGCTCAGCAGTTACTGTCACAAGCAGACCAGACTCAACTGAGGAAGGTGAAATTTATTGCCAATTAAAACAGATTTGAATGGTGAGGAAGACAGACAATAATCAAAACATCTGCCCGGGTCCACTGGATCAGGATGTTGGATGGGGTTTTGTTGAAGGAAGACAGTGCCCCTCTCCTTCCCGTCCCAGCGGCAGGCAGGGAGGACCTGTCCCCAGGAGCCATGGCCATGGAGGACGCCGTCTGGCCAGACGCTGATGGGTCTGGCTGTTGGAGTCTGGCACTTGCAGGTGCTTTGCCAATTTAGCCTGGTGCCTTTCAAACACAAATTATGGTGCCTGTCCCTGAGGGAAAGTTGTTCCATGTCCCTAATTGCGGACTGGCTACGTTGGTGACAGGCACGGGGCACCATTTTGTTTTTCAGCCCTGAGGTGGAAAGGTGGTTCCCTGCCTGTGCTCGGCGTAGATTAGCTGGAGCTGGGCCCTGGGATCAAGTGACTAATCACCTATAAACCGACTAATTAAGCAATAGAGGAGGATACTGGCATGTTATGGCTTACCAGTGACATGCTTTGAGGGCCGGGCCCTGCTCAGCACCTTGAGGGGACTTGGCGCCGTGGAGTGCAGGTGGTGCACTACTGGTGAAACACCCATTTCATGGGAAACACATCACATTTCTTCATCCAATGATGAAGAAATAATTGGGCACAAAGTTATTTTGGGGGAAATAGTCTCTGGATTAAACCATTAACGACTTTCAAGAAAACCATTTCAACAAACCTACACCATAACCAATTTCTATTTTAACCCATGGGGAGCTGTAAAGAGGATTTGTGACCCAGATTCCTGCAGCAGCTCTTCCCCAAGTGGGGCTGGAGCTGGAGGAGTCCTCTGCTTTCACAGATAACACCAGGGCCTGAGTAACCCTGGCATTTAAAAGGGGGAAAATTGATTTCTTTTATCAGCCAGTTGAAATCAGAAATAGCAGAAGGAGCAGAGGAAGCTCTGGGAGAGACAGCATTAAAGAATACTGTGTTACTACTCTTCAAAAGTGGCTTTACGTTGCAAAAGCACTTCTTAGACAAAGATGTCGAATTCCACTTGCTGTTTCTTTGTGATTAAATTGAGAAAGTAATACATGTTGAATCAAGGAAGAAGTTTTATGGCTCTTAAGTGTGTGGTTTCTCCCACCATTAACATTTCTCTTGAGGGTCGCTTTGACAAAAGCAAGAACTATTATTGCAAACTTGGAGGTGAGACATGGAGTGACACTGAGGCTGCTGTGCTTAAGGTGGCACGTGAGGAGATTTTGGAGAAGGGGCTTCTCCTCAGGGTACTGGGGCCTTGCAGTATTTACAGTAGTAGTTTGATTCCTGTGTCATCTTGGTTTGTCCCCACAAGTGTCACTTAATGGATTCCTTACTTCCTAGGTGCTGGAGATGGGATAAAACCCCAGTTCCTAGGTCCTGTGAAGTGGTAGGCATTGTGCACTTACACTGTAGGTAGGAATCAAGGGGATATTGATTTCAGCAGTGGAAGTGATTCAGGTGGAAGTGTTTTACTGGAAAAATCTCAAAAGGATGACAGAATTTATGGGCAAGACTTGAGCTGTGTGTTACCTAGAGAGAGATGAGCTTGTGGATGTGTCTTCAGCAGGGAACAGCGAAAGCAAATTCTATTGGAACACAGATAAAAAAACTCTTAATTTTCGGCTGAGTTTATTAGAGAGATTTCAGAGTTCCAGAAAACAGATCAAGATACTGGAAGCTGAGCAGATAATGCAGGAGTTCGTGTCACTGGTGCAAAACTGCTGAAAGGTTTTCTTCAACAATTGAAAAAAAAACCCAACCATCACCAACAAAAACCCAACAAAACCCACCACCCAAGTTATTTATTCAGTGACATTTTAAAAAAATACTGCATTTTTCTACTGTTCAAAATGAGATCAGGTGCTCTCGGCCAGTGTAGGAGTGCCTGGGCCAAACAAATATAGCAAACTATTGAAGTGAGCTGTTACAGCTTATTTAAGATGGCTTGGCTTGAAGAGAACAACATTTTTAAAGACAAAGAATAAATAGTCATGGAAATGCTTGGTGACTATTCCAATTTTGCTTGCTTTGTGGCCAGGCTGGCCACAAAAAAAAACCAAAACCAGAAAGGTATTTTCCTGAGCTGTGTTTTGATAGGACTGTCTTAAGCTTCCCTGGGAAGCAGCTAAAGGCAAGGCTGGTGTCAATCTCCTGCATCAATCTCCTGCATACCATCAGGCACGTTTAGCTGGATGATACACCACCGAGATGGAAACATAATCAGACTGCTTTGGTATCCTCTGCTTGCCTGCTTGTGTTTTGCTCCAGCATCCAGTAAAGCCTGAGGCCCTGCTGTTAATTGTCAGGGCGTTCAGGGCTCCAGGCGTACACATGCATAATGCATATACAGCACGCAGACAAACACTGAGAGATGGGCTTCAGAGTAGGGGATTTCAGTAAGACCAGCAGGTTTAAGGAAATAGCTTTTTTTTTTTCCCCTCTCAAATAATTGGTGAGTTTTTTTCATTTTTAAGTGTCTGACAGGCACAAAGCACTTTATATTTAGGTTTCGCCACCCAGATAACTGCTATTTTCGCTTTCCTCTTCTGTGTTTCCCACTGCCTTCATTGTGTGTAGGTATGATGGGGTTTTATGAACACCTGTTTTATATTGGCCTTTTTTGGTTTTTTTCCTTTTTTTTTATTCTTGTAGCAAGAAACCCTCAAGCCTTAACAAAAAATACGTAGAGTACCAGTAGGCTTCCCAGTGAATGTCTGGGAGCTGCCTCACCAGGGGGTACTGAGGAGCTGGAATTTGGCTGTCAGCTTCTGGGGAAGGGGCTGTCTTTGCCCTGAACAAGACTTAGCCTCTCATGGCAGTGTGGGCAAGGGATTTTGTTTTCCTTACAAAATGCAGACCAATTTATTGGGGTGGTTTGAGTTTGCTACAAGCAACTGTACTTGCTTGCAACCTCTTCCAGTCAGGGCTGGAGTAATGTTAGCCTTGAGGATCTGCCTTATCTGGGTTTTATTGTGTCGTTGCTTTGGTAACAGCAAGTGTTATACCTTTATTAAAGGAAGCAGGGATATTTTATGTTAGTCTCTAGGCTCCAATCAAGGGGAAATGTGCAGCTTTCTTTCTGTCACGGTTTTTGCTGTTAACAGAAAATCTGTACTTGCTCTGCAGAGAGCAAGTTAACCTTTTTTTTTTTTTTTTGGTCTAAAAATGATGTGGGTTTTTTTTTTTTAACTTTGGAAAATAAAGGTCAGAACCTGCAAGAGCACTTGGTGTTCATATTGTAAATGAAAACCTGGTGAAAAATTTTGCAGGAAACTTGAAATAAAGAATTAAACCTTCTTTAAAACTGCGTGTGCTCAATGCCATTGTGCTTTATCCGCTTCAATTCAGAAATCAGCACCAAGGTCATTTGGGACTGGTTTGGAAGCAGGTCTTGTGGTTTCAGAGCAGCTGTTGGGAAAGCTTGTTGTCTTATGGCCACTTAGGTGCCTTTTCTATCCCTGATGACTAAGTTGCCTTGAGACAGTGTTTGAGGTGATCTCTTGGTTGACTCAGACCCTTACAATAAAGGCTTTTTTTTTTTTTTAAGAGGATGGGAACCTGGTAATGACACAGAGAATCTGTTTGTAGATAAGAATAACTGGGATCCTGCCTTTGGTTTGGGGAGCTTCTCTGTGACATGCTCTTGCAATGTCCTAGCACTCCACTTCTAATTGGTTTGGTTTTGCTGTATCCATCCAAATAAAGGTTTTATTTTCTGTACTTAGTTAAAATCCCTCTTCTCCCCCAGTGTTTCCATTTGGAAAATATGTAAAGCCTCCTCAGAGGACAGACTGTTTCATCTGGATTCTGAACCACTTGACATCCCATTTGCTTGGGACTGGTGTCTAAGGGTGTGAGAGAGAACTTCCTGGGAAACTCTATGTTGGTGTTAATGGGTTAGAATTTAGTAAAGTCTTGATTATTACTTTACTTCTAGTTTCATTTGATCTGGAGTATCAAAACCAGAATGCTCAAATTAAGTATTCATTATTGTGTTTTGTTTTTCTTACAGGGAAGTTACCCAGTGTGGGAAGATTTTATAAATAAAGCTGGGAAACTGCAGTCTCAGCTCCGGTAAGTTTTGTGTTAGAGTCAAGAGCCCTTACAATTCCTTGTCTGTGCAAACATTAAGTTTAAATGCAGCTTCTGCCAGGATAATTTGCTAAGCACATCCCAGTAAAGTTGCATGTATTCATCGTCAACACCCATATATGTAATTTTTGACATACCACTACTGCTGGTTTTGTGTATTTAGGAAAATACATAATCTACCACCAGCTGTAAATAATAAACATAAAATGAGCTACATTTCATGGGTTCTGATGGTAAATTGGAAAGATAGTTTATTGTTGTTTAGTGACCCCATGTTTGGAGTTAGCTCTATCTTGTCCTTTTTATTAATGTAGAATACAGCAGGTTTATATTAGGAGAGGGCTCAAAAATATTCAAGAGTCTTTGGCAGTCTTAACAGCACTTTCTTCTGCCTTAAAAACGAAGGGAATTCCTGTGCTGGATCATTTACTGGTGGCTATTAAAACTTACATTATTGGGAATACTTAACGAATGGCATTCTGGGTATGGTCATAGGTATCACACTCAGACCAATTCTGCCATCTCTAGAATTCATTCACTTCTAAAATCTGTTTCTGCCCATATGAATCCAAGCTCCATTTCTTCACAACTCTCCCCCAGCCACAACCTCCGCTGTGCTATCCAGAGCATCAGTGGGTTGTTTTCGCAGCAGCGGTAGCAGGTATGGTTATTGGCAGTCTGTTTTGCAGTTCTGCGTTGTGTTGTGAACCGCTCGTGGAGAAGCCGGGGTTTGGGCTCATTTGCCCTGAACAACCAGAATATGCTGTTCTGCTGTGCTATGCTGAAAATATCACACTTGAGTGTGGCTTTAACTTCTCCAGCAATCATGTCACATTGAGTGAGTGTGGAAGAAGCAGAGTAAGGAGAGAAAGAAGAGAAATGGAGAACTTTCCTAGCCCTTTGTACTCTTTAAACACAGCCTTTCTGGGAAGGCATGAGGGAGAGTTTTCTTTATTTCCTGCTCCTGTGGTGTTGCAATTCAATGAATGTGCTTTTCTAGCTGCAGGAACATGCAGGCAGGCAGCTTGATAGCCTGTGTTTGAGGATTTGCTGTTTGTTTCTAGCAAATGTGAGCCTTTTGCCTCTGGTTCATTTTTGTGTGCTTCGATAAAGGAGAGCAGATGTCATCTGAGCTGGAGCCAGGTCTTCCTGGATCTTGTTACTGGAGAAATGGAACTTTGTTATTAGCAATATAATTAATAATTAACAACATGGTACACAAATAACAGCATGACCAGTTTGGAAGATGAACACAAACACTATTAAGGAAGATCCCAGAAAAGGTTATCTGGTTCCAGGGCTCAATATTTCTAGCTAGCTGTCAGGGTTTTTTTGCCCTTCCTTTCATCTCCTGGGCATGTGGAGAGTCCTTATGCATTTGGTTGGTCCTCTCAAGCTTGTTTTGTTTGTGCTCAAATCTTTTGTGCCGTCAGTAGGCCATTTACTATGCTGCTGGTTATGTCCTCTGTATCTTGAGCCTATTTGGAGTAAGACTTGCATAAAATCTGACCTAATTAAGCAGTCCTGTGGTCTTTCTGGCCAAAGATCAGCTTTCCTGCAGGTCTGCTGGGCTTTCTGAGGGCAGCAAGGAGCTCTTGAAACAAAGCGAAGTTGATGGTCCTCCTTCAGGGTTTTGCTTGAAGAGGCAATTGGAGTTACTGTCAAAAAAGATGTGCAGAGACAGAACCACGAGGTGACTGTGGAGAGGGCGCAGTTGTGCTTTACCTGTAGAGCCATGGCCTACTTTCACTTCAATTGGGTCAACCAGACCGTAAACCATCAGAAATCTGGTACTGACCTGAGGTGTTCAGGCCTCTAGGGCCTGCTTATGTAGAACAAACGTGTTTGGAAAATTGTAACTCACGTTTGCTGTCCACTTGAACAGACGTATGGCTTGTATGTGCTTGCCAAACCTGGAGGGAGATGGGGCCAGTGGAGTTGACATTTTGGATTGTGGAGGCTTCGAGATTGCTGGTGTACCTCTCAGGAAGAGACCTCCTTGGATAAGCACTGGATCGGAAATTAGTTTTGTTTATTTTGGTTTGTGTTTTTTTCTTTTTTTTTCTGGAAGTGGAGATTTTATTTCTTCTTTTCACTCTTTTTCCATTTGCCAAAGAACTCCAGACCCATCTGATTTCCAAGAAGTTGCTATTTTCGGTTTCAATAGATGCTTGTGCCCCTCAGATGAGAAATGTAGGAAAGTGTTTGGCCAGGATTCTAGATAAAGGGAAGGTCCTGCGTGCCTATTGTTAAAATAGACATGTTCCCTGGAAATAGCAGTGGCTGTAATTTGTACGCTAATGGATGCAGTATAATGGGGGTTAGATTTGTTTTTCATGTTTGACTGCTTAATATTAGTTCATCAGAGGAAATCGGCTAGAAGGGGGGTGGCCGTGCTCTTTTGAAATAGCACCTGTCCTGCGCAATTCACAGCGCGGAATTAGCGTGGCTGCCTCCAAGTCCATAGTGCAAACACAAAACAAGGAAGGGATTAAGATATAGAGGCAAAAGGATAAATTCAGATATAAAAGAGGTTATTTTTTGTGGCCTCTACAAGTTCAGAGTGATATTCTTTATATGCCTAAATGTTTTTGGCAATAATTAAATAGGCAGCAATGAGACACTGCTAATGTTTTGTTCTCTGTATGCATTTCAGGACTACAGTAGTAGCAGCTGCTGCCTTTTTGGATGCCTTTCAGAAAGTGGCTGACATGGCTACTAATACACGTGGTAAGCAGATGTGTCAATATTGAGTTTAACAGAATGCTGTGTGGTTTATAGCATTTATCGTAATAAAAAAGTCTAACTTGTTACATTGACAAGCAGATCTTAGAGACATCTGTTAGATGGACTTGCACTTTGAAAAAGCGGCACGTGAAGAAGGAAGCAATCTCTTCTGTACTAAAAAAATGATGGAAACCTGTAATTTAAATGTGTCATCAATCATGTGAACACTTCTTAATTACCATTTGAATTATATGTTGATGAATAATATTTTAGAAAGCAAGATTTACCGAAATCTGTATTCACTGACACTTCTGTACCTTAAGTAAATGTAAAAGGCTTGATATTCAGCTGGTCTAAATAAGCATGGGGTTGCTGAAGACAGAGCTAATACCAGCTGATGCTGTGGCCTTTGGAGTCTACAGATAATGATGTTAGTAGCCTGTACTTATGTCTTTGAGGAAAGTCTTTGCTTGTCCTTCCTCTTCCTTAAGTCTAACATTGCTGGTCAAAAATAATTTTCCTGGTCTGTGGCCTTCTCTGGGTAACGGCCTAAGCTTGTTGGTGAGTACGGAGGCCAAAATAGTGCAGCTGGCAATCTTTCCGGGCTGCTGAGTTGGAAGGAGACAAAAGGCTGCTTCTCTCTGATGTTGGATGCCCAGTGACCAAGGCACTGCATGCAGGTGTCCCTGCAGCGGTAAGACATTCCCCATGGTCACTGTGTCCCTGGGCAGCGTTGCTGAAGAGCAGTTCCAAAGTTCCACTGCTGAGTGAGTAGCTTTTGGTCACCTCTAACCTTAGAGGTTTTGTAACATTTTTTTAAAGTCCTAATGTGTCCTTGGCATTTGACTTCGAGAGTAAGAAAGTAATATTGCTACTGTGAGGAGTGTGCGTTTCTGTGAGCAGTGTGCAAGCTCAGCCAGGCTTCGTGTGCCTGCATTTCTGGCTAACAGGAGCAGTAGCAGCTGCTGGAGCAAATATCAAGCCATAGAGTGCCAAGATGGAACAATATTTTTTTTTTTCCTTTCTTAAATCTAATACTTACCTTCTGGTAAGAAGTTTCTCATTGTATGTGTACCTTCTGTAAATTATGGGTAATTTACTTGCATAAAACAAAAAACACTTCAGAAAGTGGAATAAACTAAGGATGAGACTCAAGGCAGAACTTAACTTGGATTTCTGCCATGCCTTTCTTTCAAGCATGCTCTCTTCTGTTTATCCTTCTTCCCCCAAAGAGAAAACAAAGTAAACCCTACCAGAATCCTTGAGACTTGTATTCTGGCTGTGCTGGCAGGCTTATAGAACTTGCATGGAGATAGCAGAATGACTGAAACTCTCTCTCTCTCAAACAAAAATGGCTTGTGTGAGTTTTTGAAGGGTATTTTGCACTTTCTACTGCGTTATTTGGACCATGTCCAACGAGCGTGTCTTGTCTCTTATCTCTTCAAACACATCCTTTACAAAAGGAGCTCTGTAAATCCAGGCCTGCCAAATTTGTATAGCTCCTCTGTTCTGTCCTTCTGCCTTCCCTGACTTGAAGGATAGAAGGGAATTTTGTTTTTATTTTTAGAAAGTGATGTTCTGGCAGAGAATCAAAATTCCAAGCTAGTTGGTAGTTCTCATTTGCCTCCCAACCCAGCTTTCACTTGTGCCCATTTGAGTATGTACATCTAAGTAGTCTATTGCCTTGGAGCATCTGTGAGGTTGCACATTGGTCTTTTAACAAATACAAATCCTTCTAGCTTGCTGTGGACAGGGATAAAGCCTGATCCCATTGGAGATGATGGAAAAACTCCCTATGACTCACTAAAAAATTTATTTTGCTGTTAGTATCATAGAATCATAGAATGTTAGGGGTTGGAAGGGACCTCTGGAGATCATCAAGTCCAATCCCCCTGCCAAGCAGGACCATAGAATCTAGGGCAGGTTACACAGGAACGCATCCAGACGGGTCTTGAAAGTCTCCAGAGAAGGAGACTCTACAACCTCCCTGGGGAGCCCGTTCCAGTGCTTTGTAACCCTCACAGTAAAGAAGTTCCTCCTCAGGTTGAGGTGGAACTTCCTGTGCTCTAGCTTGTATCCATTGCCCCTTGTCCTATCACAGGGCACAAGTGAAAAGAGGTTGCCCCTTTCTTCATGACACCCAGCCCTCATATATTTATACACATTAATTAGATCTCCTCTCAGTCTTCTCTTCTCCAGACTAAAAAGCCCCAGGTCTCTCAACCTTTCCTCATAAGGCAGCTGTTCCAGTCCCTTAATCATCCTCATAGCCCTCCGTTGGACTCTCTCAAGTAGATCTCTGTCCCTCTTGAACTGGGGAGCCCAGAACTGAACACAGTACTCCAGGTGAGGTCTCACTAGGGCAGAGTAGAGGGGGAGGAGGACCTCCCTCGATCTGCTGGACACACTCTTCTTAATGCACCCCAGGATACCATTGGCTTTCTTGGCCACAAGGGCACATTGCTGTCCCATGGAGAACTTGTTGTCCACCAGGACTCCAAGGTCCTTCTCCATGGAGCTGCTCTCTAGCAGATCGCCTCCCAATCTGTACTGGTGCATTTTGTTGCTCCTTCCCAGGTGCAGGACTCTGCACTTATTCTTGTTGAACCTCATTAGGTTCCTCTTTGCCCAGCTCTCCAGTCTGTCCAAATCCTGCTGAATGGCCACACAGCCTTCAGGTGTATCAGCCAGACCTCCCAGTTTCATATCATCAGCAAACCTGCTGAGAAGACACTTTGTCCCTTCATCGAGGTCGTTGATGAAGATGTTGAACAGGACTGTACCCAGCACTGATCCTTGGGGGACTCCACTAGTTACAGGTTTCCAGCCAGACTTGGCACCATTGATCACCACTCTTTGGGCTCTATCATGTAGCCAGTTCTTAATCCATCTCAATTATAAAATTGTATAAACAACTAAATCCAGAAAACAAACCCAAACAAACTTAGTGTTCTTCTCTGACAGGTTCCTAATTTTCTTTTTGAGGACTTACTGAATTTGGAGCAATTCTTTGTTAAATTTTGCCCGTTACTTGTCCTGCTTATAACATCATGTACTTGGTTGGCTAGTCAAGCACCCGGCTGTGCCGCACACTGTTTAGAGGGTGCTCGGTTAACAGATTAACCAAAGTCAGCAAAGTTCATGTTCAGCTTCTGGGGATATCCAAGACTTGTGCAGCACTTCCCATGATGAAGGCAGGGAGGGCTGGTGTATTTGAAATCAGAAGGCTGTTTTATCATTGCATAGCCAAATGCTTCTTCTGGGAGCTGCATATGGAAATGCTGAAGCAGATGCCTCCTCAGGAGGGATGGTGTTAGTTCCTTGTAGGATGACTGAAGTGTTGTGAAGCTGAGTGCTGCATTTTATTTGTAATTGCTTACAGTTTTACAGAAAGTGGCCTGTTATTTTAAGACCCACTGATGTAGCTGATGAAAGCATTTTATCAGTCAGCAGAAGCACTCTCTGGCTACTCTTTAATGTTTGCATCAGCATTAGCTTTGAAAGAAGAAAAAGTGTTTACATGGATATATATGTCCACACACATGCCAGAGGAGATGATTACCTTTGCAGGCACCAAGTGCTCAAGTATGAGACCTTATTTCCATCAACTCCGGTCCTTGTTCCAGCTGGTATCTTTCTCTACCTCATGTGCCGTTAACCGCTGTTCCCAAACATCGGCTTTTCCCTTTTGGTGCATCTTTCTTTCTTTCTGTGTTGTTTACTTCTTTCTAATTCTGCAACAGTAGTGATCTTCATGTTCCCATTTGGAGCTCAAATAGAGGGTATAATTGAAGCTCTGCCTATGGTAAAACCGGTGGTTGGATGAGTTGGATAACCTGTACCTTGCTGTATGTTCTTCACATTGTAGCTTTTGAAGTAGGAAAAGCCCTGACTGTGAAGTACCTGATGTTCTGTGGTGACTCAACGCAGAAAGGAATTTCCTGAGCAGCTCATTTCAGCTTTTGCTTCCTTCTTTGCTGTCTCTCTGTTTAGATGTGTATCAGCCCAAAGTTTAGTTTCTCCTTTTTCCCTGAGTTCAGCTCAGTTCCCTGAGTTCAATGCTTTTTCATTTCAATCTGATAAGGAAAAACATGGGGAGAGTAGTTCTGGTGCATTTATTCCTGTGGGTCTGATCACCAGAAAAGCATCATTTGGGTGGAGGACCCTCTCAAGTTATGTTCCTAATTCCCTAATAATGCAAACTACATAGCAGTGTGTGCTAGTTTTTGCAAGTACCAGAGATTTAAAAAACAAAATGTCTTCAGATGTTCTGACTTCTGACACGATATACACATCTATCTAGCAGTTTGTGTTATTCAAGCTACAGCTTTTTGACCCATAGTCTGACAGAACTCCATAGTCTGTAGTGGAATCTGGTATTATTTCTCTCTATGACTATTAAGGAGAATACTCACAAAATACTGAATTAAATGGATCCTTCAGGATACCTTTAAACCCCAGTGAAGTTTCCTTTTGGGAAGGTGTGTGCTTGTGAGTTTTAGCTTGGGTTTTTCTCATACGGTTTAAGTCTTTCAATTCTGAAATTTTGAATGTTTTTATCTGCATCAATTCTAACTGAAGCCTGAAAGAGATTTAAGTCTGATTTTGTTTAATACCTGATATTTTGTGCATTAAAAATGTATTCTCTTACGAAAGCAAGAACTGTACATACCAAATATAAACATGTATCGCATATAAACATATGGTAAATTGGGTCTGAGCAGGATGTAGAAGAAAGTCTGTAAATTGCTCTGCTTTTTGTATGCTAGCAGTATTCTGCCTCTGCTGCATTTTCATGTCCTTTGTAGGTAAGTGCTATAATTCAGGAACTTGAAAAAGTGGGTAGGAAGAGTAACTGTCCTCCTTGCGTTATGAAGGAGATTAATGTGAAGACATGCACACTTCTTCTATATCGACTTAATACACCATGAGTGGTTTCTGTGGTAAAAACCCTGGCCCAGTCTTGCCTACCTGAATCTTCACAGGTGTAAATTAGAATTTATGGAAAGACAATCTAAAAGCTTTGATTTATCCTGAAGCTTAAAATTGATCTTCAAAGTGATATAGTTAATGAGGCCGCTGATGTCCAGTCATGCGGGTTTTTTGTTTTTCATTCATATTGAAAGGTTTTGCATATACTTGGGTGTGTTTGATATTAGTGGATTAGTTAAATCCAGATACATTAGAGTGTTACCACGTGGCTTTCTCAGGCCAAGCTGGATTCCACGGGTTGTAATGCTGTCTGAATTTACCTTGTTTCCACTTGGCAAGTGCTACTAAAGGTATGTTTTCCTGGTCTTTGGTAGTTCTGACATCTGACATCTGTCATGCTGCTTGGTGCTTTTTACATTCTCCATCTCTTTTATTTTAGAGTTGTCTGAGAGGACCTAAAGGCAATACAGAGCTACTGACAAGAGTTGCAGGAAATACCAGTTGAGAGTACCTGGTGGGCAGAGAGGGTCTGAGGTTGGGGAGGGAAGAGCTGCAGGTGGTCAAGCAGCTACAAAGGGACACTGAGCAGAGCTGGAAGCAAAACTCAGACCGAGCCTGCGTGGCAAGCAATAGTAACAGGGTACCAAAACCAGCATAGCCGTTTGAGTGTTACGCTTTTGAGGTGCAGGATATATCAGCCTGGAAGAAGTGCTACATTAAAGTGTTTGTGCTTTTTTCAGGCCCCATTAAACTTTATCAGCAGGCAGAAATGTAAATACAGTTTAATGCTTTTACTTACAAAATTAAATCTGATTAATATCTGTGAGTGTCTGCCTCAGGTAGCTCTTGTACTGCAGTGACTGCTCTTCATGTTTAATAAAGCTGCTTAAAATAGTACCTTTGCTGCAGATCTGTGTTCCTGGGCAGACTCTGCATCCCTGTTGCTCCAGCTATTGTGTCAGTAACATCTTCAGGTAGTCCTGACTTTGGGTGTTTCATTGTTGTCTTAACCAGGATATAAATGGTATGTATTGAAGTGGTTTCCCAAGGTGACAAGCTGCACAGAGTGCTGCAGTGCTGGAATTAGCATCTCTTATCTCCCAAGTAAGTGTGCTTAGGCCTCCTGAACCAGTATCTCACTCGTTGCAAATAAGGCACAGTGTGACCCCAGGGATAAATCCTTGGTGCCACAGAAGAATATGTTGTGGCTGGTACTGAAAAGTGGCTTTTATTTATTTACCTTCATTTAAAAAAAAAAAAAAAATGAAGCCTAGGGAGGAGAAAGACACCACAGTCTATAGTGATAGACAATATATAGACCTAAAATCTGTATAAGGTTTTGGAAATAAATTTCTATGCTTGTGACTGCGGACTGGGGAGCTGTGATCATGATCCCTGTGTAATTTCAAAGTGAAAACAAAGCTGGGCACAAGAGGCAAGGAGTTCTCGTTGTCCAATTCTTTTGTCTTTCTGACTTCTTTAACTTCAGATGTTCAAACTCGAATAACTAAATCTTTGTTTGAGCTTCCTGCCAGTTAAGGTGACGCTTTGTAATAAGTACTTATTCCTCCTATGGAGTCTTTGAAGTAAAACAATACAGTCCAGGCTTTTTTATTTGTGGATTTTCAAATCTAGAATAATTATGAAGAATTTAAATGAATCATTCAGTCTTCCATTTTACTTTCATGATGCAAAACACAGAACCAATTCAAAATTGTTGGCAGATCATTTTGAAACTGGATGCATGTTCCACATCTGTTACATTTTGAGAGGTGGGACTTGGAAATGCTGCTTACAAGTGCTAAAACTACGCATCTGTAATGGGCAGCACTGTGTTATTCTCTGGTTCCATGTTCTCGTCTTTCTCTAGACAAGCAGCAAATGCCAGACCATGTCTTTCAACAAGTGTGGCAGCCTGAGAACTCTGCTGCTGATGTGGGCCCATGTGGCTGGGATGAACATAGAATTGTTTCCATTGGACCTTCAAGATCGATCTTGCCCCAAAACAAGAGAGGTGGTTTGGTTGTTAATGACTGGATTTTATATCTGGGGGATTAAAGGGGCTGCTCTGCAGGTAAAATGTAACCGTTGCCTTTTCTTTGAGTGAGTGCATGCATTGCAACATACATAAAATTTGTTTATTTATTTTGGCCTTTATTTCCCTTGAGGTCAAGATGAAATCTAGCTCAGGGTTGTTGGCAATGCTTGTGCTGTTTTGATGTTCCTACCTAAGGAGAAATTTTCAGGGCAATAGATAGGAATAATTGCTGTAGTAACTTAAACAATCAGCTCCCTCTTCGTACAGTGCACTGGGTGATGCATAAATAGAGTTTGCATTTGCCCTACAACCTGGGACTTTTTTGAGCTTAAGGTGCTTTTCTAAGAGACTGAAGGGGTGAAGCTGCCGGGTGATTGCATATGCCAACAGGAGCAGGAAATCTGAATGCCCTGTGAAGGAAAACGTAAAAGGATGAGGGCGTAAGAAGCGAATAACCTTCTTTAATACTTCATCTAAGGTGTGGACAGGTGTGTCAAGACAGGAGTGGCTGGCCTTTTCTTTCATCATTGAATGTAAATCTCCTCACTGTCATCTGAATCGGAAATCTCTGGGAGTGTGGGGAGGAGGAACAGCATGGTTAATTTTTCATATACCCAGTTCTGTTTCTTCCTCTCCCATTCCTTACGCAGCTGTGTTGCTTTAGTAGGATAGAATATCAGGTCCTGGTTTTTCTGCAGGCTTGGGATGGGTGGATTGATTGTTGCTCTCAACTGCATGGTGACTTTGTGGGCATCTTCACATGGAGCACCTACGCTTCCATAACCAAATACTGGTTTTGTAGCTCCAAAGAGTTTTCTCAGTATTAGCGATAGAACCAAACTTTTGATGTCTTAAACATCCAGTTTAGGAAATAATGAGGATAAATCGTAAATGACTCTGACAATTTTCTTCATATAATTTATTAGGTTAGAAGCAAAGATGCAAAAGCATCCTTTTGATAATGGGATGTGGATTGAAAATGGAGACTGAGGTTTGGGTTGGCGGTTGGTTTTCTCAGTGTAGCATGTGTTCCTGTGGTGGGAGATCCTCTTTCAGGCTAATCCAGTCAGCCTTTTGATGTGATAAATTGCTGGTTGGCACATAACAACAGTGCTGTAGTAACCACAGCAAGAGAGTTGTTGCAACTTTTTTTTTTAATCTGTCACGAGTTGTATAGCAAAGGTAGCTGAAGATCTGTTTCTACTGCATTTATTTGGTATCTTATTTGTTTTCCATGAGACTGGAAGGGAGATAGTGTGTGGTGCAGGAGAAGAATTAAAAAGTTCAGACTAAGCTAGGTTTCTGTAAAAGTAGAGTAGTGCTTGTTGCCTTGTGGACCTTGACCATAATGTACTGTGGAAGCAGCAGAGCAGTTGGTGTGCTTCTGCTGTCTCATTGCTTGTTCCTTACAGCTGTCTCAAAGTGCAGGTTCAGTGGTTGTCCTCTTGTTGGTCACCTCAGAGGTGGCTTCCAGGAAGAGGTAATGTGTTGGTGCTGTCAATTGGCTTCATGCAAACTCACCAGACCTTTAGGGAGGTGAGTGTGGACCTGACCAAAGTCCAGGCAGTTACCTCAACCTCACTGCACCCCAGTCCATAGGTCCCTTGAACCACTTGCAGTATTTATTTATATCAGCAAGGCAGTCTGTGTGAAGGCTGTGGCATAAAAATGTGTACTTTGACTTGGGATGTCTTTCCATCTCCCTCAGTCTGTTCCTACCCTGGTTGGACAGAAATTATGTTTGTTTCTAATGATATAAGAGCTACACAAGAAGTGAAATTACAGGCTCCAGCAGCCTAATGTTGAGTGGAGTGCCCACAACAATGGAGCTCTATCTAATCATTAGCACAAGTCATTAACAGAAGCACCAGTGACATTTGCATTGTCTAACAGGTTTTTTTGCCCTCCATAAATGCAATCTGCATCCCAGAAGGATGCTCTTCCACGCTCTTGCGAAAATGTCGGGACAGTAGATGGTGGATGTTTGCTCCACGTGTGTCCATGCAAACTGGTGTTCCTACTGCCAGGTGATTTACTCAGTGATACGATTCATCTCATGTTTGCATACCTGCTGCTTCCAGGGAAGCAGTGTCTGTTCGTGGTAATAATGAGGTCTTGCTTAAAAATAGACCAGCTTCCTTCATCTTCTTGTCCTTCTGTTTGCTCGATGATTTGTTGGGTGTTGCCAGCACAAATGTTTGTCCCTGTTGCTGTGCAAGCTGTTCACCCCTTCCCTCCCCCCCACATGTTAGTTTTCTTCAGCGAAGCAGTTCCTTGCTCTTTTCTTCCCTTGGTGAGGTAGCAAAACTTGGACTGTTCAGGCTTATGGGCTTATTTAGAGAGATGGGGAAGAGTCCCCACTGGCTCTTGGACTTCACTAAGAAATTAGCATCTGCCTAGGACAAGTGCAATGTGCTGTGTGCCTTCCTCTTCCGCTCCAACGCCTGCCCAAGTCCAACCTGTAGAACTGCTTCTGAAAAGCTAAAATAATGATAATTACCTCGCTGCTTCACTTCAGGGCTCAGAGCCCTCCTCTTGTCTTTGTGCTTTCTACAGTGGTTTTTCCTGCGAATTAATCCGTGACCTGCCCTACATTGGAGTTGCTTTTTTGGACAGGGTGGAGAAGGAAAGGAAGATGGGCTGTTTCCAAAGAAGTTCTGGGTTGTGACCTGAGAGTACTTCCTGTAAAGTATTTGGACTCTGTGTACTTACATTTGTATATGCTTAAATCTTTCTACTGCTTTGCAGTTTTGGCTTTATTGCTGTTCTCACCTGGGCTTCTTGTGTGTAAAAACGAGTCTATTTTCTAATACAATGAAGGCATAGAAAAATGCTGCAACCTTTGGGGCAGCCACCCCAACACAGGTGTTGTGGACACCACTTCAAAACTCCTAACAATGGAAGCGGTGTGTGTGGGAGGGGAGGAGAACACGCTCATCTGCAGCGTGCTGGTGTCACGGGGTAGGAGAGGTCTGGGTTTGTACAATCAACCCCTGCAGTTGTTGTGAAATTCTCCTCTCATGCAGCATTTATTACTATGTAAAACTGAAATCTGCATGATTTCCTGCTGCGAGCGCCTGTGCCGAGGGACTGGTTTCTATAGTAACCAATATCGAGGAGCTGGCTATAGGACTTCGCTTCGGAGCTGGATTTGAGCGGATCTCGCAGTTCGATGCAGTCCTGCACGAGTGTTTGATTGACGATAAGAAGTCGGAGTTTATGGCTGCCATTGCTGCAGTAGCAGTGCTGTGCACCTCGGCATGTACACTGGGGTCTAAAAATAGGCATTTTGCAAAATGGAGTTGGAGATGGGGTGGGGGAGTGTCTTTTTTTGTCCTTTTGGGGTTTTTTTTTGCCTGAGAGAGAGCTGCTGAATGGAAACACTGAAGAATACACCAATGAGTGTTGATTCTACAGTCACCTCAGCCCACCCTGGAGTGGAACATAAGCCTGGGAACTGGGTCCGTTTTCTCCCAAGAGTAACAGCCATTGCTGTTGCCACTGTTCTGTTTTGAAGCAGAGCTGGTGTTCGTTTTGCTGAGAATGATAAATAGCACTATTAATGTGGTATTGTCTGCAGGACCAGCTTCTGCCCTCACTTAGGCCCAGACACACCTACTAAATATATTTGTTTTACAGGATTGAGCAGGGAACAAGATAGAGAGGGTTGAAGCCCAGGTTGTAGATTGTAGGCTTTCAGGGTGCCAGGAAATTTGTAAAGCTTGATTTGTGCTGTTTGCAGGTAGTCCAGAAAGGCATAGTAGGGTCAAGTGCATGAAAATGAAACTTCATCTGCTGGAACAGGTCCAGAGAAGGGCAACAAAGCTCGTGAGGGGTCTGGAGAACATGTCTTATGAGAAGCAGCTGAGGGAACTGGTTTTGTTTTTTAGTCTGGAGAAGAGAAGGCTGAGGGGAGACCTTATTGCTTTCTATAGCTACCTGAAAGGAGGTTGTAGGGAGGTGGATGTTGGTGTTTTCCCCCAAGTAACTAGTTATAGGATGAGAGGAAATGGCCTCAAGTTGTGCCAGGGGAGGTTTAGATTGGATATTAGGAAAAATTTCTTTACTGAAAGAGTGGTCAAGCACTGGAACAGGCTGCCCAGGGAAGTGGTGGAGTCACCATCCCTGGAGGTATTTTAAAGACATGTGGTGCTGGGGGACATGGTTTGGTCATCATGGTAGTGTTGGGTTGGCAGTTGGACTTTATAATCTTAGAGGTCTTTTCCAACCCTAGTGATTCTATGGTTCCATTTAGGGTCACTTTCAAAGTAAAGCTTTTATGATGTGATGGAGATGGGGGAGAAAAGCAGGACAGTGGTCTCTGTACTGAAAAGTTCTGTAAGAACAGAAATTGAACCTAGGTAGGCAGCAACAGTTTTGGTCTTTCCTCACTCCTCCTCGCCCAGTATTTCCCCAGTAGAATTGTGTAGGGGCCAAGCTTGAATTGTGAAGTAAGCCTGTGGCAGCGATGAAATAGTCTGAAGTGTGAAGATGTCTTCGTGTATGACTGAAGGTCGGTTTTCATGGCTGTGCTAGAAAAGGAAGTGTGTTTGTGTATGTGCTCGCCCTGCTTCTCTCCCAAGCCCTCTCCCCGCAAAATGAAAACCTCTGTGAGCAGAGAGTGAAGCTCTGTATCTTATGCACCTGTAGGTGTGCGCACACCTGGTTAGGGCTCAGTCAGCTCAAGGGGAGCCTTGACTTGGCCGCCCCAAGAGCAGCCTCTTACACATTTGGTATTTGGAGATGCTGGGGGGGGGCTGAGGAAGGAGAGTATAGAGAGAAAGAAACAGAGGACAAAGAGGAGCAGCATGTGTTATGCTGGGAGTATTTAGGGGACATCAGGTCCGTATTCATTAAAAAATAAAGGTTGGGTTTTTTTTAAAATCTGTTCAGATAGGTAATTTTTATATTCACTGCTTACGTAGGCAAGTCCATAGTAGAAAGTATTACAGTGATTATTTTTTTTTTAAAAAGATTAAGCCAGTTGCATCAAGAGTAAGGATGCATTTGAATAATCTGAAATAATTTGGCGCTGAGATATGGTCAGATTAACAGTTTGAGAAGCAGGATTGGAAGCTATCATTCAAGAATATAATAACCGATGTTGCTGAGGAGTCATCTTCATCTGCGTACTTCTGTAGAAGTAAAAAATAATCTCCCTTTCTTGCAAGCACGTACTAAGAAGAGCGCTGAAAGGAGATCTTAGAATAAGAATTTGTTATATTTACATAATGTAGTGATGCAAGTCTGGAATATTGAGCTGTTATAAATAAATTAAATCCACAGTGCATTTAGTAAATACTTAAAGTGCATATTGTGATGGATTATCCCTGTTTTATGCTTGTTCTTTTTCTGCTGGTTTGCAAAATCACTGGTGTCTAGTAGAGCACATTTCCTTTCGGTGCCGTTGTGAACACGTATTCAACTTAAATCTGGGTTATCTCGAGTGGAGAACAGCAGCTCAGTGTGAGCGTTAGTCACGGTGGTTCAAAGGTAAAGAGTTCACATGCAGCTCTTCTGTAGCTACTCCAGAGGCAGAAGCCTTGATTTAAGTGCAGCCAAGGGAATGCTGGAGCTATTAAGCTGAACTGTAGCTTGCTGCTGGGGAAGTGAGCGCTGTCACCAAGGGTGTACCGCGATGCAAAGCCCGCTCCAGACTGTGGTTGAGATGCACCATGCGCATTCAGGGGGGTAATTGATTTAGACTAACAGATTTTAATTCTTCATTGTAAGCTTAAGGCTGGCCTTTGTAGTAGTTAGGAACTCCATGTTTCTCAAGGTGTGTTTTAACAAGGATTTTAGCTATTCTCTCAGAAGTGGCTACCCGTTTTCAGTGACTTTGTCCTTCACAATATCTTTTGTTGGCAACTTTACTAATTTAACATGGCTTCCAAAGTTAGGAATGGGAGAAAAAGCCCCATGCGTGTTCCCAACTAGGGTGGAAGTGCCGAACCTCTGATGTGCATTTATAGAGATAGTGAAGAAGGTGGTTGAGATGCTACTGTCGGGTGACTTTATGCACAGCATAGTTAAGCTTGAAATTCAGAAGTGAGTATTTTAAAACAAATGTACTTGTTAGCCTTAACAAGAAAGCTTTATTCTTTGTGTTAAGAGTTTCTGGGTTCTCACAGGAAAGAAGCTAATGCCTTCAAAAGTGCAAACAGCCACCCCTCTGGCCCTCAGGAGTATTGCCAAGGGATTTTTGAGCCAGAGTGGCAAGAAGTCTGTCCTGTGCTCTGTGGAGAGGTTGATTAATGAAGGTTAAAGAGTGGTCAGGTTAAAAAGTACAACTATTAAGTGTCTTTCCAAAGCTCTCTGTCTCTTAATGCATTATTTTGACTGTTGCCTTACCTGTTTAAAATTGTCAGAATTTCAGCCTCTCTGGATCTCAGTTTTTGAGGTCATGATCTTCATGGATAAAGCAACGTGTTTTTGTGATAATACTTAACTTCTGTTCACTTCAAGTTAGCCCCAGTTTCATTCCGAGTTATTTTCGTGTGTGATTTTGTCAAAAGGAAACTGGACACAAGATTTGTGCCCTTAAGGTCTACCTAGGAGCTGAAGGATGTGCGAATAGCTTTCTTCTCTTGCTTTCTTTAAGAGAGAAAGTCTCTTAGATGAAACACATTCAGCATTAAAAAGCTTCTCATGACCAATGGGAGTAAACATTAAACATTCATGATGCAGCTTTAAGTTGCATGGAAACAAACTGGGGCAAGTCAGTTCATTTTACCTTTGATTCACTGCTTCCAACAGTTACAAAGAAAAAAGGTCAAAGGGACACAATACAAATGTGAGTCTTTTCCTTTAGCTCTTTCTTGTACTGACATATTTTGCCCCAAACAATAGTTTCAGTATGTAGATGCACAGAATTTATAATTTCCAAGTATAACTTGGATTTTTAAAATTTTCTTTTAAAGTAAGCAGTGTGATAACAGCAATTTACATAATTGCAATGATTTCTAGTTAAAGGGAGATTTAGTACTAGTTAAAGGGAGAATAAAATCAAGACTTCCAAGAATAGTCCTGGATTGTCGAGGTTTGAACATCCCCTGGGATGGAGGTGTGAAGTGCTAGTTGGACCACAAGACCTGGATTTCAAACATTAGCAGGCACATTGGTTTTGTGTGACCTATTTATAGCCATGAGCATTTATCCCGGTCTTAATATCTATAAAGTTTGTGGTGGTCTGGAATTCCTACCACCTAATTTCTTCAGTAATGTTACTTAGGATCATAAATATGCTGCTTGCCATGCCCAGAACTTCCCCAGAACATAACTGGGACTGAACAGGTGGATACCTGTTCGCAGGATCTTGGGGGCAACTGGATTTTTGTACGCCCCACTCCTGCTTTTTGTTTTGAATTTTTTTTTTTTTAGTAAAAAGTCTAGAATAACCTGTGTTCTGGTGTTTCATGAGTCTGTCCGGATTTCCCTGTCTGATCCAGTTAGCTCTGTTTTGGAGAGAGCAGTGCTTGTTTTTATTGGAAATAGCCTTACCTGTGGAACTTGGTTTTCAACCTGTGTGGGTTTCTGTGCTTCTTCCTTTCTGTCTGTGGCACTATGTATTTCAGGCATTTTCAGCATATTTGCATTAAATTGGATGACTCAGAAATATGTAACTTGAAGAATAGCCTGGTTTTGCAAGAGGACCAGTGCTAACAAGAGATTAACAAGATGCAGTATTCTTGATTGTTTGAATGGGATTAGGCCTGGCTATGGTTTTGTTACTCTTTCTTCATCTCTGAAAACCGCAGATACTCAAAACACATGCAGACCTTTCTCAGTGGTAGTATAGGAAGGATTAAGGCAGACAAACCCGTTTCCACCATGTAAAGAAGATGTCAGACTAGACAATCCTGAAAGCCTTGTTTCTAAAGCTCCACTTCCCTGGCCATATTAGTTCAAGTTTTAATTACACAATATTAAGATTTCTTAAATACAGTACATTTGGACAAAGACCTTTCCATGCGACAATGAATGCTTCACTTAGGGTAATTTACCTCTTCTTTTGTTTTCTGTTAACTTATTTTAGATTTCAATTATGTAGATAGAGCTGCAGCTCTTTTTAGGATATTGAAAAAAGTCTACAGGGAGTTTGCTTTGTGGGAGGAGCTGTCAAGGCCATCTCACTAGTTCCAGATATGACAAAAACCATTTTAGTATTTTTATAAGGCTATTTTTAGACATGGTTATGCTGGAGGAAGAGTAGGAGTAGAGTCCCTTTGGCAGGAATGTGAGTAACATCCTAGGCTGGATGGTTAAATTTTCAAGATAACATCAGTTAATTAAATCTGGTTGGAAGACTTCTGTGGGAGTACTGAACAGTGATGGCCTTGTGCGATTTAAATATTGATGAGCCACCTTAATATGGACAACTGCACAGGTAGATCTTGGAGGAAAAAGCAGTTTCTAAGATGAAAAAAAAAAAGTCTCTGGGATTATCCTTATTTGTAGCCATCTAGTCTATAAGCCCAACTAGAATTTAGTATGGCTACTGCCATGAAAGACAAAAAAAAGTGTTTGTATAAATACATTAACAGCAAAAGGAGGACTAGGGAGAATCTCCATCATCTGTGGGATGCAGGGGGCAATATAGTGACTGAGGATGAGGAAGAGGCTGAGGTACAGGACGGCTTCTTTGTCTCAGTCTTCAATAGTAAGATCTGTTGTCCTTTGAGTGCCCAGCCCCCTGAGCTGGAAGGCAGGGATGAGGAGCAGAATGAAGACCCCAGAATCCAAGAGGAAATGGTCGGTGACCTGCTACACCACTTAGACACACACAAGACTATGGGGCTGGATGGGATCCACTGAAGGGTACTGAGGGAGCTGGCAGAAGTGCTCACCAAGCCACTTTCCATCATTTATCAGCAGTGCTGTCTAACCAGGGAGGTTCCAGTTGACTAGAGGTTAGCAAATGTGAGAACCAGTCTACAAGAATGGCTGGAAGGAGGATCTGGGGAAGTACAGGCCTGTCAGTCTGGCCTTGGTGCCAGAGAAGGTTTATGGAGCAGATCATCTTGAGTGCCATCACAGGGCACATACAGGACAACCAGGTGATCAGGCCCAGTCAGCATGGGTTTATGAAAGGCAGGTCCCGCTTGACCAACCCAATCTCCTTCTATGAGAAGGTGACCCACTTAGTGGATGAGGGAAAGGCCATGGATGTTTTTTATCTGGACTTTAGTAAAGCTTTTGACACTTGTTTTGACAGCATTCTCCTGGAGACACTGGTTGCTCATGACCTGGATGGATGCCTGCTTTGCTGGATAAAAAATAGGATGGCTAGGCCCAAAGGGCGGTGGTGAATGGAGTTAAATCCAGTTGGCAGCCAGTCACAAGTGGTGTTCCTCAGGGCTCAGTATTTGGGGCCAGTTCTGTTTAATATCTTTATCAGTGATCTGGATGAGGTGATTGGGGGCACCCTCAGTAAGTTTGCAGATGACACCAAGCTGGGTGAGAGTGTTGAACTGCTTGAGGGTAGGAAGGCCCTGTAGAGAGATCTGGACAGGCTAGATTGATGGGCCAAGGGCAATGGTATGAGGTTATACAAGGCTGAGTGCTGGCTCCTGCACTTGGGTCACAATGACCCCAGTGCAATGCTGCAGGCTTGGGGAAGAGTGTCTGGGAAGCTGCCTAGTGGAAAAGGATCTGGAGGTACTAGTTGATGGCTGGTTGAGTGTGAGCCAGCAGTGTGCCCAGGTGACCAAGAAGGCCGACAGCATCCTGGCTTGTATCACAAAGTGTTGCCAGCAGGACTAGGGAAGTGATCATCCCCATTTACTCAGCCCTATTGAGGCCGCGGCTTGAATACTGGGTTCAGTTTTGAGCCCCTCATTACAAGAAGAACATTGAGGTGCTGGAGCAGGTCCAGAGAAGGGCAAAGAAGATGGTGAAGGATCTAGAGAACAAGTCCTAGGAGGAGTGGCTGAGGAAACTGGGGTTGTTTACCCTAAAGAAAAGGAGGCTGAGGGGAGACCTTCTCACTCTCTACAGCTACCTGAGAGGAGGTTGTAACCAGGCGGGTGTCAGTCTCTTTTGCCAAG
>VZZY01011883.1:36090-56320 GCA_013400335.1 Eurystomus gularis | reverse complement strand
GAAATACACAAATATAGGTAAGCACATAATCCCTAGTTGTGCTTGCAGGGAAGATGTAAAAGTCTACAGAGTTTTAAGGCCAATGACTGGATCATATGTCAAGCTTTTTACCATTCCTTCTTACTTAAACATAAGCCTGTAATGCTTTTAAAAGTCATAGACTGAAAGAAGCAAGTTTTCTTTCTGCTCAAAGCAACCCTAAGCATAACAGAATGTATCATCGGTATATTGGGCAATAGGTGTCTGAACTGAGAATATCTTAGATGTAAAATGGATATTTATAGGCAGCTTTGTGTTTTGTCTGAATCCATCTAAATTCATAGGTTAAAAAGTGTGNAAGTGCCAGATGCCATAAATTCAGAAGCCTATGTAAGTCTTGAAGGGTTTCAGTGTTCCTTTTGCAACCTTCCAAGACTGATGTCAGTGCTCCAAGTAGGGAGTTTTCTTTGCTATATGACTAAACAGGGATGAAAGAAAACTTCATCTTTTTTTTTCTTTCTTTTAAATAGATTTATCACGGGCAAACTGTTAGTCTTCTGCCAAGGGATATCCAATCTTGAGAATGAAATTAGCAGTTTACCTTATGTTCCTAAGGTGTTAATTTTACACTACCTACTTTTCTTCTCACAGAGACACATTGCATGCAGAAAATTCATCTGTTTTAGGATTGTTAGGCCAAACATAAAATTTACTTATCTCAACCATAATGATTGGTGAATGAAACCAACCTAGAAAGTACATATTTTAGTTGATTGCAAAAGCTCTCCCTAAAATTAAGTGCATTATTGTACTAGAAAGAATATAGTTTTTCCTGTGGCTGAAGAGAGAGCCTGTTGTTTGTTCAGACAAAGGACTTCATGAAATTAGGTGTTACAGCACCATCTGGTGACTCCTATTTAATATCTTATGAATAAGTGCAACATCCATTTAGTGGTAGTATTTTTCTTTAATTGGAAAAAAAGAGAATATTTTCTTGTTAAGAAATAATATTAGAAACTGATGATGCTACTCTGATATTGAAACATCCTCACTATTTAAATATCTGATTATTCTTGCACTTATCATAATACTAATGTGTTAGCTCTTTGGGGCAGAGACTGGATATTGGTCTATAAAAATGGACAATGAGCCCTAAACCAGAGTGCTAAAGATAATGAATATTTCCATGCCCAAAGTTCATTTTAGAAAGATAGGTTGGTGCTATGAATTTATAAATACAAGTTCAGTATGTATCATTTTAGTATCTAGAATAGAAGTGCACCTAAATGATGGTTACAAATTCTTTCTTAACTGTATTCTTCATATATTTCCAGGACATATGTCACTAGGTCTATGAAGGAGTAAGGAAGGCCATCTATACAGGTCTATAGACCTCATCTATATAATCAGCAACCATATTTAATAAAATATTAGAAAAATTTTGGTTGGAAGGAACCTTTTGATCAGACCACACTTCACCACTTAAAGTCCCTAGTTTGGTTCTCATTTATCAGGAAAAAAAAATGGAGTCAGCTGATCCTGTCCACAGAAAGATGGGGTAACATAAATATGTGCCATGTTACCTCTTCAGCACTGAAATATCCAGGTATATATGTACCAAACATAAAATAATCATGTGTGGAAACAAAATGTCTACAAGCAGCAAGATCCCTGTAATTTCTATATAGTTTTGCTTTTTGAGAGCATAATATAGACCGAAAGTTCAGGGAATTCTCAGTGTTTCCTAATTATATTTCTAGTGGTAAATTAGTCTGTGAAAGCTAATATATCTCAGAAAAACATATTTAAACCTTTTATGTTTTCATCAGTCAGAAGCCTTCAGTACTTTTTCTTAGGGTATTAGTCTCAGCAGTGGAAGAAATAATTTTGGATAAGTTTCCTGTAGATTTTGCAGATGGAGAACAATATTTGCAGAGTGGGAGAAAAGGAAGGAGGGTTCCTGGAGCAGAAACAACCTCTCTCCAATTAAAATAACTGTGACATTTGAGGCTTGAAAATAACTTATTTTAGAGGAATGTCAATTTGTTAAGCCTGGTACATTTTGTTGCTGTAAGCAAGGCGAGGATATTTAGTTTGTCAGGAAATGTATGTGCTACAAGGTCTTAGAGACACTAAAATGACTACAGGAATATGGAACATCTGACATTCAGGGAGAGGCAGAGAGAGTTGGGACTCTCTAGCCTGGAGAAAACAGGGCTCAAGGGGGCCTATCTTATTCGTGTACACAAATACCTGATGGGGGAAAGTAAAGAAGATGAAGACAGACTCTTCACAGTGGTACCAGAGGCAATACAGGAGGCAAAAGACAAAAACTGAAATAATCACTTTTTTTCAGTGATGTGGTCAAACACTGGAATAGGTTTCCCAGAAGACTGTGGAGTCTATATCCCTGGAGATACTAAAAACAAAACTGGACATGGCCTTGTGTGATATGCTGTATGTCACCCTGTCCTGAGAAAGGCAGGTAGGTCAGACAATCTCCAGAGATCCCTGCCAATCTCATTCAGCCTGTGATTCTGTCACTATTCATACTAGGAGTACAAAGTGAAAGGTTGTGAAGACCTTGGAATTACATGTTAGTTCTTGAAACTCAGAAAAAACCCAACATTGCTTAGGATGACTCCAAGAATGTGCTGATGTTTTCATTAGATAGCACTTCTTTAACATTTCTTTGCTGTCTCAGAGTCCAGTTTCCCCCTAAACAGAGTATCCCTTTTGACATTTTAGTCAGCAAATACAGCTAGAAGATGTCCATGCCTTTATAAATCTTTATAAATCTGATTTCCTTTTCTTGACGAAGTTGTTCATCTACTTCAGTTTGGAGATGCCTACTTTTGTTTGTTTGTTTGTTTCTTCTGTTTTGAACAAGCTGCAGGTACCTTTTGATTAAAATAACTTCCTGTACCTTATTTATATCCAAAGTCATATACTCTTCAGTCTTGCTCATTTAAAATCATCGGTTGAATCCACATCTGGGATAGACTTTTAAGATAAGTGAGTATGCCAAGAAAACAAAACTACTTCCATATCAGTTTATGGCAGCATTTCAGAGTTGCCTGTTAGAAAGGACCAGGCAATGAAAAAAGATCTCTTGTAGTCTTAATTTTGTGCTGCTTTGTTCTTGAAAAGATTATAAATTTGGGAGTGTCAAACATCCTTCAAATAGACATCCATATAAATAACCAAAGAATCTCTCAGGCTAAAAGAAATCTCAGCTGGTCAGCCAGTTCTACCTCCTGCTGAGAGAAGGGTCAATGCTGAATTCAGACCAGGTTTTTCAGGACTTTTGTACTGTCAAGTCTTGAAAACTTCCAAGGATAGAGACTTCGGAGCATCTCTAGGCAATCTGTTTGTATGCTAAGTTGTCCTCATAGTGATCTTTTTTCTTTATACTTGTTCAAAACCTCATCTCTCTGAATTTATGACCATTTTCCCCTCTTCATCCTGCTGTGCACCTCAGTAAAGATTCTCGGTTCATCTTCTTGGTAAACTGCCCTGAAGCATTTTAAGGCTGCTATTAGGTCCCCTCAAGCCACCTCTTGTCTAGGCTGAACATGTCTGACTCCCTCAGCTGATCCTCACAGGCCATGAAGTCCTAGTAATCAGGATATGCTTTAAATCTGGTCAGTGATCTCTATGGCAAGAAATATGTATTGTAAAATTAATCTTTGATAATAGTTTTTCTAAATGGTCTAATGATGTACTGAGGTTTTGGGGAAAAGGAATCATGGTTTTAACAGCATTGTGGTAGGACCATCTATTTTCTGTTTGTTTACATCTACTATACCTACCCACTAGTACTTTATGGTTACTTTAGAACTTGTGAGAAAAGAAACCTGACTCCTTGCCTTTCCATGACCACTGCACATTTGAGTAAATGGAACTCTGAATAGTTGGGGAGATGTATATTTCTCTGAAAGCAGCTTGCTGTGCTCTGTGTGAGAGAAAATGCTGAAGGAGTTAGAGGAATAAAAAATTGAGTGACACAGAAAAAAAGACTCTTGGATAAGTTTATCCTGGATAAGTTTAACTTGGATAAGTGTAATCTGGAAGTTACTGAGAAGACCAGAGAGCAGATGCACAGCCAAGCCTCAAATGTAGTGAAAATAGTCTAGCAATTTGGAATGGCTTCCTGGGTTGCTGCAAACGCTTCAGAGTGCCTTTGGATCTTTAAAATAGGCTAATAGTAACTTGAAGTAAGTAATCCTCAAAGATACTATGGATATGATGGCCATATTCTTTTTCACTTGTTTCATTTACCACATCTAACAGGTCTGAATTTTCTCCAGCTGCAAAGTTTACCAAGTGTCATTTATTATTTTGTGTTGTCTTAAACCCTAGATTTAAAAATTGAAAGTTTTTCTGGTGTTTTCCATGTACTCACTAGAAGGAAAACAATGAGTGGATTCACTTCAAGGCTCTTATTGACTCACATGTAGGCTAGTAAATACAATGACAATGCATTGTTCCTTGGCTCTCAAGGTAAAGTGGTGTGGCACAGCACAGATTGTGTTCACATGGCTAAAACTCTCTATTCCCTCAAGAAAGGGTATTTTACTCCTGAAGTCCCCTGGAATAGTCCATGAGCCATGCTATTACTTGGATCATCGATAGGAATAGGCAGGGGGAATCTGATTTGCTCTAAGTGTAGCAGTTCTAGGGAGCATACCAAATGTGAAACAAAACAGATAATTGCATACCATTGGCTGTGCCTATGCACTGTTATATTTTTTGTTACCATAGATATTGCCCTCAGGTCCAATGACAACTTGGTTTTCACTTTGAGAGCATTTAACAATTTCTCTAGAGTTTTATGAAGAAATGTTTTCTATTCACACAGGTTCACAGCTATGAATAGCTGAAATTTACCACAGTTCTTATTTTATTTTATTCCAGCTCACTGTGCACTGACAGGGGGAGGTGCTACCCAGTGGTAATAACATAAAATCATCATTTAAAGATATGGTCTGCACACAAAAGTAGAGTGCATTAA
This sequence comes from Eurystomus gularis, assembly GCA_013400335.1. Classification (NCBI taxonomy): domain Eukaryota; kingdom Metazoa; phylum Chordata; class Aves; order Coraciiformes; family Coraciidae; genus Eurystomus; species Eurystomus gularis. The sequence continues at coordinate 51,327 of VZZY01011883.1, read as the reverse complement.
TCTTGAACATCTCTCTCCAGAGTTCTAAATGCCATTTTGGTACTTTTAAAATTTTATGTTTATCACAACAATAGGTACTTCACATTAATACATATGTATTAATTTCTACATTTGGACATTACTGGTTGGAAAAATATCACACAAATATACAACCATTAGTTATATTGATGTTTTTAATGACCTTTACAATTCTAGTTCCAGATGCTTAGAAAAATATACCTGATTTTCAAACATAAGATGTAATTTATTTATAAATAAGAGACTCTTTATTTGAGAAAAAGCACATACTTATCTAGGCATCAAAATAAAAATGAAATTTTTACTAAAGGACTGCCCAGTGCAAAGTTTGTCTTTTTATTATCAGTACGACATGCCTTGCAGATTAAGAACAAATGAAAATATTAATATTCCATATTACCTCTCTTTACAAATTTTTAAGCAAGAAATTGTTTCCTTTTCCTAATGGTCCCAAGATTAAGACATTTCCAAGGATTGTACTGAGTTAATTACATGATTTTAGTATCCTCTGCTCATTTTCACTTTGTCCAATTTTCTTATTCAGGTACTGCTCAGTAGAATGTCTTTTCATTATCTTGATGAGTAATATAGATATCTTGCCTTTCCCACAGGGTGGGTACTCTTGCCTACCTTGGTAGACAACCTGTTCAAAAACCTTGAGTGTTTGCCTAATTAACAGGCCCCAGGCAATAGAAGGCTTTGTTATGAATTATAACCACATTGGATGGAGTCAGTAACAAATTCTCAGTGCAAAAATGTTTGTTGAAATAGACTCTCTAAGCATATGCCATATACAAAATTGCTGCAGTTCCAAAAAATATAAGCAAAATTGCTTATAGCTTACTTACTTTTGCCTATTCTTTTGGGTCTTTTTGGTTTTTTTTAATTTATACTGTTAGATTAGAAGCAATTTCCAGACTTCTGAATTTCCAACAGATTCAGTGTATAAAGTCAAACATAAATAATAACTTTCTCAAATCACCTCTACCTTTAATCCACGCCCACTTCAAAGCTCATACACCTTTAAAAATATGGATTTCAATTGTAGATTAAAATTATCTGATTTATCAATATTGGTAAAACATTACCTGCAATAAAAAAAACAATATTAGCGAAAATTAAAACTTTCACTCAGGTACCAGTCTGTGCCAGGTTTCAGTAGATACCTTTTTTTCTGTGAAAATTAGCATTTTACTTTTCTTCATACACATTTAAATATATATATCTTTTAAAGACCAGTTCATTATGTTGGTGCCTTACAGTTCAAACAGTTATGTGTCTTATAGCTAAAAGATTTACAAAGTCAATATGCCTTTCAAAACAGTCAACTCTTACTTTTTTTTTGGTTTAAGATCCTTAATGAGGCCTGAAAGCCTTATAGCTGATTGAAGTTTGTTTACTCAAGAAATAACAGCTACTAGAGTTTAGCTGCTGAAAGTGATATAATTAACAGCTTCTGTTAACTCTAAGGGATTCTAGATATGTCAACATCACAACTGATACTAAATGTGTTGCTCAACTGCTTTTAAAACTTCACCTCAGGTATTGGTTACAGGAAAAAATTGTTACCTTATTTAGAAAAGACAGGAATGGGAAATAATTCACACATTCTTTCTGCGAAACCTTAGTCAGAGGGAACATAGTTTGTGTAGGCTATAAAGGTGTTATTTTTGAGATCTAGCTTCCCTAATGTCACCAGTGAAACTCCAAACAGCTGTCTTAAGAAGAACCAGGAGTTCATACCCAAGTTCATAGAGTTTAGACAGATTAGTATGAAGCAAAAATGCTTACTCTTTGATTAAAGTATGATGTCCTTTTTTAAACCACAGTAGACAAATATCTATACCACAACCTAACTGTTGTAACCTGTGCTGCTGTCTCTGACTGGAGGACAAAGGACATAAGCTACATAACCATCTCCTCATTACCAGTCACTTACTAGGTTAGAAAGTATGCAGTTTCCTCTGCGTTTGCTTGTATAGTTAAACTAATTGTCTAGACTCCATATCAATGGAGAATCTTCACTTCCACTATAAATTTTAACCCAACTATGAATTTTCATCCCAACTATGTCAAATGTGGTGCCTTTGGAGGCAGTTATTTCTCTCCCTATCAGTGGAGAGCCTGTGAATCTATTTCCTAGAAGCTCTTTCAAGATGATGCTAGCCATATTAACTTATTTATTATAACTGAAGATATGCAAGAAAGCTGTGGTATAGAAAATGAAATCTGTAGGACAAGAACTAATAATAATAGTATTCTTCTTTTTCTGTCAGTGTTGCACACAGTACAATTTTTGGTTGTCCCTTTCATACTGTCATAATTGTGATAGCATGATTGTTCATATTAATTGAGTAAATTTGTATGGTACCATGTAGAAAGGTCCCTCTCTTGACCAAATAGGTTTTGACTCTCATATATATCCAGTATATATCCGCTCCATTATCAAAGATTCACTACGAACCCTGTATGTCCTTGTTGGTTTTGACCTGTGCATTTCTCTTTTGTGATCAGCTAGATAGCCTTAGCTCATTATTAATTAAAGCATTGATTAAAATTGCTAGAGATCTTTCAAACTTCTCTTGGGGCTTATCCTTGTATTCCAAAATGTGAATTACAACTGCCAAAGCAGGTTCACCTAGAGCAACTTGCACAGGGATGTGTCCAGGCAGGTTTTGAAAGTCTCCAGAAAAGGAGAGTCCACATCTCTGGGTTCCAGTGTTCCATCACTCTCACAGTAAATAAGCTTTTCCTTATATTCAGGTGGCACTTCCTGTGTTACAGTTTGTGCTGGCTGTCCCTTGTCCTGTCCCTGGGTACCACTGAAAAGTGACTGGCCCCATCCTCTTGACCTCAGCTTTTTAGATATTTATAAACTTTATCTTGGGGAAAGACCTAATCCGCACAGAGGAGGTAACTTTCTGACTCAGCAGCAGGTCATCAGAATAACACTTGCAGACAGCAAGACAGACACAAAGAAGTATGAGGACCACGTTGCCTAAAGCAGGGATAGAAAGAGGGACCAGGACCTGGAAAAGAAAGCTGGAGTAACTGAAAAAGAAGAAAGGAGTTAAAGACAGCCTGATAAATAAATGAAAAGAAAAAGAAGGAATTAAGAAATAAAGAAAACAAAAAAACAAACAACCAAAAAAAAAACCAAACCAACAAAACCAAAAGGAAAGCCAAGAACCCCTAGAAGGAGCTGTGTTTAAAAGGCTGTAAACAGGAAACTACAGAAGAGAGATGGTGGAGACATAATTAAGAGAATCATTTTGGTGACTAAGTGAATGAGAAGCCCAAGGAGTAAGGATGGTATTGGAAGTTAGTAAAGATAACAAACAGAGGGAGCTGAGAGATACAGATTATATGAAGAACATGAAGAATAAGAACCCCTCAAATAAAGAAAATCACATAGGGACTTCTGGGACAATATCAGAACAAATGGAGACTACTGAAAACTGGCAGTAGTAGTTACAGTTGAGAGACACTGGAATAAACATATAGGGAGGGGATGATTGGATGACCTACTTTAGAAGGATGAGGCTGGAATGAAAATTCAGATGATAAAGACACAGTATTGAGGAACAGGCAGTTTAGACAGGCATACCTGAAGAAAATGGGGGAATAGAATCTGTCTCAACAAAATGTAATTCCTCCAATGTTTGAGGGGAATGGAACTAACAGTAAATACCTATGAAACCTATTGCTGGTGCCTTCCTTTCTGTCTCAACAAAATGTAATTCCTCCAATGTTTGAGGGGAATGGAACTAACAGTAAATACCTATGAAACCTATTGCTGGTGCCTTCCTTTCTGAGTGTTGGGTTAGAGACCTTTATGTCCTTGGCTATTCAATCAGCTCAAATGGCAGAAGATGAGAGTTTTTTGTTGTGGTAACAAAGTATACAACTTATAGCTGAATTTTATTAACCTTTTAATAAAGAAGGCTGTTACAGATCAAAAATTCATGTTCAAAGATAATTAATGGTAAAAAATCAAGCAATGAGATGGCAGACACAAATAAAGAACATAAGGTTGTCCTTAAAGAGCACAATTTGAGATTCACATCCTTATGGGGAGTTTAATCATGTTTTTTTGCAGGAACCTTATTTTATTTACTGTACTGAATACACTTGTCTTATAATCAGTGTAATGAAGTACTGAAAGAATCCCTCAAACTTCCACCAAATTACCTGAAGATGGGTTAAATTATACAAGCCAAAATTTTTAGGGGGAGAAAAAAAAAAGGTTCTGAAATTAAGATACTGGATTAGTGTGGGAAACAACTGAGTTCTGTACTTATCCTGTCACCAACTTGCTATGCCCTTAAAGCAAACTTTATGTTTGGGTGGGTTCTGTTTTGTTTTCTTTTTTATCGATGAACACACTGATACCCTGGAGTCTCATTTTCACTGATGGTAAGTTAGTGAATTAAAGCCAATGGATTTGTGCGGTGAACATAAAATCCTGTCAGAAGCTGATTTCCCTTAAAAATCAAGACTTACTTGAATCAAGTTGCAAATATCAGTGTATTTTTTCAATCTCCAAGTTCCTCATCTAAGACAATGTGTCCTTTACCATGGGGTGTATGAAGATTAATTAATTCTTGAATCATTCAGATTCTAGAGGTATTATAGAAAAGCCAATGAGTATAATAACTAAATATATCAAGTCTATCTTTAAAAGGAAGTTTGAATATTGTGCTGTAAATATATGCTTAAGAAATTTAACAATGAAGAGAAAAAGTAGTGAATTGCTGTCCATTTTAGAACTATTACCCATTTGTTGTATGCAGTGTCTGCAATAAAAAGAAGAAAAAAAGAGAATTATTATAGCAGATGTATTATTGTGCTCAAAAGGGATGAAATTGTGATTTAGCAGGCAGTTTTGACTTCTGAGAGTTTGGGTTTTCAATCTCGGTATTGTTGTTTTGTTATAGTTTGTTTTGTTTAACACTTCTAATTCTGCTTTTCAACTGGTACACTTTCTAGCAAATACCATTACAGATTGAAATAATCTTTTTCCCTATTACTTTTAAATTGTAAGTGTTGTTTGCTGTTCATTTTTATTGCCTAAAGCCCTTGTATTCTTGTTGTCTCAAAGTATTACTTCCTCCCTTTCTGATAGCCAAAGACTCAAAGTTAATAGATTCAGTAGTCTTATCTACTGGCAACAAAAATATCCATAAATAGCGAGAGTAATAGTTTGTCTCAAAGCCACATTACTTCACATGAACAAAATTATTTATTACCTCTATTTTTCACAGAGTTAAAGGCCTACTATTTATATTTACTCAACTTAGTGTTTATTTTAATGGTAATCAACATCACTAATCCTAACTCAGGAAAAAGTCTTCTGTTAATTAAGGAACATATTGAAATGTTCTAGGTCAGGTTTAGAATGATTCCCAGAATCCTAAAAACCTTCCCAACAATGTATTTGAAATATCTTCTCTCAAGAAATCATTGAACAATACCTCAGTTTCTATTAAACTTAACATAGTTTTGAAAGGCTTTATGGTGACCTAATATGACAAAATCAAGAAAAAATTTATATTGATGCGACCAGAATTTTTGCACCTTTGAAAATTGAGATAGTGGGAAAGCGTACTCTAACACTGACATTTTTTATTTAAAGTTCTAGGAATAGTCAAGAGAATGATTATTCTTGTTTTGTTTTTGTTGTTTTGTTCTTCTAGTTGTTTTTCCCTAAAAATATTTAGAAGATTTTTTGACCAAAAAGGTATTCTCCAAGCAAACATTTTTCACTTCAAGAATTTTTTCCTAGGTGTAATCTGAAAGCCATATTTTATATAATAACAGCAACAATATTCCTTCATGTATGTACAATATTAAAAATTACGCATTTTTTTTCTGTATTTGCAAAAGCTTCTTACTAATACAGATGACAGAACTATTATACTACTAATAATGTCAATAAAAATAAGTATCAGTTGTTTAATTTCATTTTTACATTTGGTTATTTTTATATAACTTGCATCTCCCTTAAGAAAGCAATAAATTGCATGCCTGCCATGTATTAGCTCATGCAAACACAGCATTTTGCATTCAGACCTATCATACAAACAGCTGTGAATATTTATATCAGTGTTAATTAAGTCTGTGATGGTATTAATTTAGATAAGGAAAGCTGGCTAAATCCCAAAGTGCTATGAGATTTTTACATGTGTCTGAAAAAGTCATCAGAAACTTGCAAACGAAAATGTGGTGTAAGGTCTCATTCTAAAGATAGTAACTTCATGACGTCCAACCACTAAACACTCATTACCAGTAGTCTGCAATATCATCATGGCTATCAGGTAATAGGATATGAAGCAAAAGCTTCTTGTTCAGAGAGATGAAGATGAACTACTAAGTCAAACTGACACTCCAAACAAGGAACCAGCTGGCACAACCTCACCACAAAGCACATTAAAGAGGTAAATAACCTCATACTTTAACAAATTAAATCAAATGATCTGATGGGGGGGCAGTGTTCAGATTTGTTTGACTCATTGGAAGAATTAGATGAGACAAAAATTGTTATTATCTGGACTTAAATACGCATTGAGGAAAAATGGAGAGGGAGATGCTTTTTAGAATAATTTCTACTTCAATGACAATTTTAGAATTCTGGTAGAACATATTTTCTCCTTTGTTCTTAAGCATATTTGTCATAACTCCTCAGAATGAAGCTAAACCACTTCTCACCTCTAGCACTTTTGACATGACTCTCCTCGATAACAAATAAACAGCCCAAACTTCCAGTAAGAAATTGCAATACTAAAAGTCTTAATGGACTACCCAGTAGTGAAAAAAGACCTATTATAAGATAATATGTATCAGATCCAAAAAATTGCAAAGGTTTTGGAGATACTCAGTGCAGATCCTTATTCATCTATTGTAAAAAGCCAACACCAGATGCTCAGAAACATTCAGCTTTTCTGTTCCAGCTACGACGTCTAGTTTCCATTTAAAGTAACAAGAAACTAGAGATACACTCAGACTTCAGATTAGTTCTTTTTAATTTCTCTCCTCCTTTCTAGATGTGGAAATCTTCCAGTCTAAATGAGCTTATGTGGATTTTACATAAAGCAGAGCTTTTTCACTTATTTGGATGCCTGAATGTATGTTAACTTACAAAACACAGTAGAAACAGCTTATGCAAGGAAGGTCCTGTATTCCAGCAGCTGAGTTGTACAGCAATAAGACTTAGACACAGATTACCTTCCAAAACATCTGTCTGACCAATACTGATAAGGTGCTTCCCTTTCTGGAGAGTATACAAGCCCTGAGTGGTCTGAATTGCATCTTGCTCCAATTAATTCTGTCTTTTTTCAGATCCTTGGCTCAGATTCCAGCCAGGGTATGGACCTTAGATCTTTCCTTACAATTTGGACTCCAGTTCCAGATTCATTGAGTATATCTACACTACTGTGGCAGAAAAGCAGGAGGTGAGCTAAGATGCTGGACACCTTCCCACTTTGAGCACTCTGCTCAATTATTAATCTGCTCTCAAGAGAGGGAGGGGGCACCCATTAAGCAGTATGAATGTGAGCCAGTTCGTGCCACTTGGCTTTGAAGTATGGTTAGATTCAACTCCCCCCTTTATTTATTAGGAGCAACGTGGCTGTCAGCGTAGCTACTGACTTCTCACATTATGACTTCTCTTGGCATTGGCTCTAACATTACCTATTCCACTTGTTTTCCTCATTCTGGCCTCTGACAGAGAGCATGGCCCCCTCTTCTCCAAGCTCTTTTGAAAATGATGTACTGTGGAGGAAATAGCAAGAGCTGAGTCATGTTCTTTTAACTGTGAAAGGATTTCTGGCTTTCTTTTCACATTTATTGTGAAAGGAAAAGTTGGGCAAAAAAACATCGAAAGAGACTAGCCAGATTCCTGTACTTCATGTAAGTAATTGCATCAGAATACACAAGTTTTCATACTGTATATTCAAAACTAGTGTGTAGGAAAAAGATGGCAAAATTAGGGGAAAGTTATATGGAAGCCTTACATTTCCGTTCTCTAACTATCAGATCAACTCTCTTTTTCCTCATGAACATAGCAGGCATAAATCAATAAATATAATCTGACATCACCAACACAAGCCCTAGAGTATCATTCATATAAGGATGGTGATGATTTCAGTATATTTAAATACTAGAAGGAGCACAGCTCTGTTTCTGTCATTAGTGATCTAAATTTGCCAGTGATTTACTGTATGAGTCCAAATAATATAGATATTACTCCAGAGAAGTGAATTAATTTTTACCAAGTTACTCCGCTTGAGGTTAGGGGGGGTCTACAGAAGGACCTGGACAGGCTGGATTGACGAACAGAAGCCAGTTGTATGAGCTTCAAAAAGGCCAAAGGCTGCGTCCTGCCCTTGGGCCACAACAGTCCCATGCAACACTACAGGCTTGCAGAAGAGTGGCTGGAAAGCTGCCCAGAAGAAAGCCACGTGGTGGTGTTGGTTGACAGCCAGCTGAATATGAGCCAGCAGTGTGTCCAGGTGGCCAAGAAGGCCAACAGCATCATGGCTTGTATCAGAAATAGTGTAGCCAGCAGGACTAGGGAAGTAGTTGTTCGCCTGTATTGGCCCTGGTGAGGCTGCATCTCAAATACTTTGTTCAGTTTTGGGCAAAAAATCATGTGGTCGGTTCACCACAGCCCCTCATTACAAGAAGGACATTGAGGTGCTGAAGCAGGTGCAGAGAATGGCAACTAAGCTGGTGAAGGGCCTGGAGCACAAGTCTTCTGAGAAGTGGCTGAGGGAACTGGAGTTGTTTAGCCTGGAGAAAAGGAGGCTGATGAGACACCTTATTGCTCTCTACAACTACATAGAGGAGGTTGCAGCAAGGTGGGTGTTGGTCTGATCAACCAAGTAACAAGGAATGGGACAAGATGAAAAGGCCTCAAGTTGTGCCAGGGGAGGTTTAGTCTGGATATTAGGAAAATTTTATTCACTGAAAGTGTTATCAAGCACTGGAACAGGCTACCCTGGGAAATGGTTGAATCACCATCCCCAGGCGTGGTTAAAAGTTGTGTAGATATGGTGCTTAGGGACATGGTTTAGCAGTGGACTTGATAGAGTTAGGCTGATGTTTGGACTTGATGATCTTGAAGGTATTTTCCAACCTAAACAATTCTATGATTCTACAAAAAAACCTGTGATTTTCCTATGATTTATACATTCAGCTTACATCTTTTCATTTTATTTTTTTCAAATATATAATAAAGTTCCCTGGCAAATTTTAGCCTTTCATCTCTTAGTCTGTCATTCTTAAATGAATGACACAAAGAAAATATTCAAAGAAAAACTTTTCAAAATAGTTAGATGTATGATCAGCCTACTGACATCAGCTATTAAATATGTTAGTTTAAATAGGAAAAAGCATATTTTATCTGGATCTTTTTTTATGGTTAAATTGATGATAAAGTTGTGGAGTTGAAAGGCAAACAGATTTCAAGAGAGATAGGAATGTTATCAAACAGCTTTAGTCCATATAGTATAAATGTATGGACTGTTAAAAAAATAATTTAAAAAAGAATGGTACAAGTATTAGAATTTTGTGTTTAGCAAGCAGCGAGGAAGAGATCCTTGTGTTACTTACACACATATGAATCATTAATAATTACATTAAATTAGTGGATTCAGAGCAGTATTAAAACAGCATAGGTTCTTCTTCCTTTCTCACCAACTCCATGCAACAAATAGTGAAAAATGATCCTTATGGAAGGTACTTCATCCTTCTTGGACAGCAGTTCCTAGATCAACTTTTGGTTACCACAGGCCTCCTTTCCCTTCAGGGTAACAAAACTCCTGTTTTAAACATTACTAGAGAAAGGAGGTCAGGAGCCAAAGGGAAGAAGAGGTCATTCAACTACATTGCTTCTCTGTGTGGAAATAAGCCTTCAGATTGGAGCTCAGGGAGTTGTGAGATGCCATTCTCCCCTTTCTCCCTTTAGCACAGAAGAAGCCAAGTCCCTTGGCTGATCAGTCAACCCTCATCTTCAGATAACCTCAGGAAAGAACGATCTCACTGTTAGCTGTGTCAGTGAGGTTTTTAACTTAAATAAAAGTGCATTAATTTTAATCTGCCCTTTACCCACCATTAAAATGTCTTGTACAACATCATCAGCCTTCAAAACATTCTGGATTAACCCAATAATTCTGCAGATATTATAGGATAGTGAATCTCTGAGACTCTATTGCTAAAATGTCCGCGAATAAGGTTTATCCATACAGAATAAATGAAACTTGTTTTAGAATTAGTTAAAATTGTTTGTACTGTCTTTATTGTTCCCCACCACTTCCATCAGGAATCCTTTCAGTTCTTTGCTGTGTATCCATTCAGTATTCAAATAATTATATAGGAAACTGAAGGGGCTATTAATATTTATAACACTCCTAGACACATTATTCTGGAGGTCAAAAGAATGCAGCACTTGCCATAACAGTGCAATTGAAATGTGCTACTGAAAACCGAGGAGCACTTGGCTGCCATAACTAATTATATAGCCACTCTTTCTAGACACTATTTTTTTGTTGTTATATCAGATACATTCTTAAAGAAATTATGCTTCACACCTTCAAAGACCTGGCCAAAAAGTTTTCCTCCAAAAAGGAATAGGAATATATCATAACTAATTTGTGACATTAGTATTTATGGATTTATTGGAGGTAATATTAAGCTTCATGTTGAAAATGGATAATCAAAATATAGATTATATTCTTTAAAAGAGGATTGCACACTCCCTGGTAAATGTCCTTGCCACAAAGTTTGTATTTTCCAACCTACATTTTCTTTAGGAAATGTTAGACTGAAAGGCAAGTCTACAAACATTTTCTTTAGAAAAAAATCGGGTTGAAAGGGTCCTTCAGAGCCCACCTACTCCAAGGAAGAGCTAGTCCTGCTCCTCTTTACTCTAAACAGGGCTAATCAGATCATATTGCTCAGGGCCGTGTCCAATCAAGTGTTGAGCACCTTCAAGGATGGCAATCCCACAGTCTGTGTTGTTGCTGTCATACCTTTTTAGCAACAAAGTTTCCTTATATCTAATGGAAATTTCCCATGTTACAGCTCAAGCTTGTTGCCTCTAGTCCTACTGTTGTGCACCTCCAAGAAAAGTCTGCCTCTTTCTTCTCTGAGTTCTTTCACCGCGAAGTTGTAGACAGCAACAAGGTCTCCACTGAACCTTCTCTTCTCTAGGCTCTTCTCTTCTCTTCTCTAGGCTCTTCTAGGGGCACGATCACCTCCCTACTCCTGCTGGTCACACCGTTTCTGATACAGAATCTCATTGTAAGTCTCTCAGAGCATATCAATACTGCTAAATAAGAAACAGAAACAAGCTCATGGAGTTGATGAAGACAAAATCACCCACAAGGCTTAATTGTTAGCTGTCTCCCTGGCTCTCTTTTGAACTGCTTCAATTGGACCTCCCCAGTCAGTAGGTGCTCTTGTGACCCCTCAAATAGGATGGATCCCTGGCCCTCTTTCATTTAAAATAATTGATACAGACTCAGAGGCTAGATGATTAGGCAGTATTTACTCAATCTTTCAGGCCTTTTAAGCAAATTTCAGATTTTACTAGACCTATTCACTGTGTTTTTTGAGTCTGTACCGCCCACACAGTATTCTTCTCAAGCACGTTTTTTATTTTATATTATGCCATTACATTTTTTCTTATAATGAGTCTTTGATTACTTACAAATGCTAACAAACTTTTCCAGTTACATAGATGGTACATTAAGATTTACTAGAAACTCAGATATTTCCACCTACCCACTTAGTTCCTCTCACAGCCATTTGTAGTTAATGGCTGAGTCATATCAAGTGTCCAATTTAAGTGGGCACAAGTGAGCTTAAGAGATCTGAATTCTCAGGAGGAGACTGCTTTCCAGCTTAGGCATGTAAATGAGGTACCTGAAGTTACATAGTGTAAAAACTATGCTATGCATTAAAAACAAAACAAAACAAAAAACCTCTTTCTAATAGACAGACTTTATACCATAAGGTGGAGTTCCTTTCACAGAAGCATTTCTGTAATGGTTAACAGTCACAGAAAAGTCTTAGTGTATCTTTACACATAGAACAGCTGGTACACCCACACACACAAAATGTATTAAAGAGCTTTGTCAGTCAGAAAATGTAAATACTTCAGTTAAAAAAAGTTCAGTACACTTACTTTTCTTTCTTTTATAAACATTTCAGCTAATTACTTACAGCCTTAAAAGCCTCATTTTATCCCCAGAGAACCCTAGAGTCAAAAATCTTTATCTAGGTTTAGTAGTTGTGGCAGAATGCCATTTGCACTAAGTGATCAGTGAGAAGTTGTCAGCTGTGTCTGATGTCATAAACTAAGAAACGACCTGGAAGCTGCCAATCTGTTTGGGATTAGTGCAAAATCTTCTATTAAATGAGTAAATAAATAATTCTATTTGTTTCAAGTTAAAATAACATACTTAATTTGTGCCAAAATGTTATCTTAAAAAGATTGCTAACTAATTCACAAAGGAATGTCCTGTCAGTGTTCAAAACTGGAAATAATATGGGAAAAAACCTACCACATTGTACATGTAGAAACTGCTTGCTTGGATTTTAATGTTTCAGCAATTATCTGAAAATCCTTTGGAGTAGGCTCTCAGTGACACATTTCCAGATATGTTGCATCATATCCTTCATTTAGATACACTATTTTAATTAATAAACGCATCTAGGATTCATTATGAATAGTATTTAGAAGCCAGTAAAGAGATTTCCCCATGCCTTATATGATCTATGCATCTTTGTGGTCGAAGACCTTTCTTCCATTTCCAAATAAAAAGCTTGATTCTGGGTGAAGGAAATCTGGTAGGGAAAGGGAGGGCAAACACTAGCAGCCTCTAAATCAGGTTCACACTCTTTAGGATCTGGACTGGTATGTGAGGCCACACATACAATTCTAAGAAAGACTAGTTTCAACCACTAGGAACATCCAATCCTTGAATTTCTTAGCTATGATATCAGTAAAGGCCCTCAACATTGCCAAGATGAGGGTTTTTTTTCCTGTGGTTCCCTCAGAATGAAGCACCCTCGGGATGCTACAAGCATATCAAGTTTGATAGTTTGGAGTTCTAAAATACGTAAAAGTGATAGATTTATGGTTCTATTCATATGCGTTTATATAACTTGCATGATTGCAGATCATGCAAAGCAAAACAATTTATTTCCTGAACATTGTACATAAAACAAAACCTATTCAAAACGCTTATCAATTCTGTTGTAAATGTGAGAAAGTCCTGTTTTGTTATATACAAGCCATGAATTTGTGAACAAATATGGTCTTTTTTCAGTAAAAATATCCAGAACAGCATGGACATTCATACCACTAGGCTGCTATAAAATGGATTAACATGAAAAAGACCTTGGTAAAAGGATTTCTGAACATATTGGGAGTAGGAGGGATTTAAAGAAAAGGAGAAGTGGGATGAAAAGAAGATACTGAATCCAACTGATACACTTCACCTCTTCAGAGCATAATCATTAAAATAGCCTATGTTTTTAATAATGCTGCAGCAAATTTAAAATTAAAAAATGTCTTATTAGATCTTTTTATACTTCATTAGCTGATTTAAATTTATAAAATTATCCCAAATCATACTGATATGAAATCAGAAGTATTATATTGATTTATTTCATTCAAGCCAGTGAAATAGGTGGTATTCCAAGACAAAATCAGAAGAAGAAATGTGTTTGTTGGTAGTTATGAATATTTAACAGGTAATGTCAGGTAGATGTCAGGTAGACATTAATGACTTTGTAAAGCTTCTAACATCATCCAAGCATAAATAGTGAAGGGTCTATTTGTTTGAGTAGAGATATGGGGAAGTTATTTAGTATCAGCAAATCTTGCACAATGTGATGACCTGTAAATGAATATTAAAATTAACTGCAGATGTTGCATGCAATAATCAGAATGTTCTCCACACTCTGATGTTTATGTAAGCAATTGCAGCAATTAAGGCAGCTTGCAATACACAGTATCTGAGTCTGACTTCTAATGAGACAAGGCAATATTGTGGTTAATGCTTTGATCTTGGACACGAGATTCTTGACTTTTTGTCAGCTTTGCCACAAACATCCTGTCTGACCTTGGAAAAGTTTCTTAGGTTGAAATCCACAAAGGAATATAATAACTCTGTAGTGGAAAGAAATAAATCAAACAAATAAATCCTTAGAAATTCTATTAAGTTAGTTACAAATATTCCACAAATATCTAGGTTCTGGTTCTAAATATGTCCAGAATTTCTCTCCCCATCTCAGCGGTTCTGCCGTCATTTAATCTGATCAAAATTCATGGATTGGATGTAGGTTGAGCAGACTCTTCTGAAAATCAGTAGACAGTATAGCATCTAAAATCTTGGGTGGATTCTATCTTTAATTTCTCATTTTTTCACTACCTCAGCTGAAAAGCATAATAACAATGGCATATTTTTCTGTGTTTGGAAATAGACTACATTGTTAATTCTTAGAGACTGTTTATTACGTGTGTTCGCATGGGGTTCTACTTCTTACTCTGTTACATCTCACTTTCTCTTATTGAATTTCTCCCTTCTATATAAACATTTAAATATCAGATTCAAACAGAACCTAGTTTCAAAGTCTCATTTCTACAAGGCCACACAAAGCAAACATGGGAATGCTATCTGATCTGGTCTTTCTGGGCAAGGTACTGAAGGCAATCTATATTGAAAAGATACTACCAAAGCTTCCAAGTGAAATAGAATTCTGAATGTTTATGGCATCAGGACATAGGCAGCTGAGAATATATCCACAAAAGGAAATAAAAGACTTGTTGGGTTTGTTTGTTTTTTGATCAATAGGAAAATATATAGTGACTTCAAAGGCTTAGTCACTATATTTATGTTTAGTCTAACATATCCAAGACATTTTTATAAATTTATCTGTTAAAATATTCTGTGCACTGAATTTTGTGGTCTAATACACTAAAATATTTTATTAAATTCATACAATCAGTAACTCTTTTAGAGAATCAAAAACTGAGAGCATAATAGCAGAAAATCAAATACATACAACATCTGATTAAAACATAATGAAAACTGGGGAATTATTTTCCTGAGTCTTGGCTTTCCTTTGAGAAAATAATTTTAAAGCATTAAAACTTTGGAAGGCAGAAAGTTGATGGAGTTTTTCTTCCCACTTCCTGTGTGCATTTCC
>VZZY01011883.1:13262-33813 GCA_013400335.1 Eurystomus gularis | reverse complement strand
ACTGATCAGTCAGCAAGAATGAAAGTAATGTAAATTAATATATCTAAGGCAGAAAGAAATCTTGAAATGCTTACACTGACCAGATGAGGTATTTCATAAGATCTGAACCCCCAATATGAAAAGCATATGCAGATAAAATCGAAAAGAGTCATAAGTAATTTAAACTGACTTGAGTAAATACTTATAAAAAATATTTTGATACCTGTAGTGCAGGAAGATTTGTAGCAAGACAATGAATGGTAAGCTACTATGAAACATGAAATAATAACTTGTGAATCATAAGAAGTTGTGTGTAGGAAGTCACTCAAAAATTGCAATGTGATATTAAAGCATTGTCTCTCTAGAATCCAACTTTCTCATATTGTGGTAGAACTACACCTTCTAGCTGACAGTTTAATAATTTGGGTATGTTTTGTAGATGTACCTAAAGAAGATCTGTAGGTCTACATGGAGAACGTAGTCATTTTGAAACAAACAAACAAACAAAAACCCAGCTGTGGTAAGCAGTTTTTTTAACCTTTTATGGCTTCTGAGTTCATTATAGAGTAAAGCTAACTTTTAGTCGCATCCATATATTTCACTTCTGTGAAGGAATATGGCACAGTATGTAAAGTCTTTCACATAAGTAAGACAGTATGTTTGATCTTGGATTCTGAGAGCTGGACCTGCTCTTACTGTGATTTAAGACACGTCATTATGCCTTTCTGCGATGAGATGTTGGTGTATAGGCTGATAACACCTCCAGGTTTTTGGTTTATAGTTAGGTGTTGTGTAGTTAGGAAATATAACCACCTGAGAGAAGATGCTTTTTTATAAATACTGTAGGGTTAGAATATCATGAATATTTGTAAGTTTTCTCCTTTTGTGGCTCATTGGAAGCATTTGAGAAGTACTTGTACTATTTTATCCGGAAGCTTTCAGAGAAGGAATTTAATTTGAGATTTGAGTTCCAAGATGAAGAAAGGTTTAGGAGTTCCACAAGTTTGTTGTAGTGAATCATGTCAGAGAACTCCCTGTTAAACTCATTTATGTAGTCTCTGCTGGGCAGGTTTATCATAGTCTTTCTGTTGCTTTTTGGTTTAATCCCTATTTGGTTGAACTTTCTGAAGATTGTATAGAACTTCTCTCCAATGAAAAAAAGAATGTTACTGTCGTTGTTTGGTTTTGGTTTTTTTCTGACTATATTCTTGTTGATACTATTTTTTAAGCAGTTACTGTCAGCGTTTGAAGCAGTGTCTATGCTCATAGTTCATTAATTATGAGGCATCCAGCCTGATTTTCACTGCTGTTATCATGGCATTTTATATTTGCACGGAAAGATGCTGCAAAAATTCAGAATGGATTATGAAGGAAAAACTAACAAAGATTATGGAAATAAACATCCATCTGTGACAAATCAACAGGAAGAAAGGAAACGATGATGTGAAACCAGAGTCTGAACTCTCATAGGTCCCACTTGTAGATGAATCCCAGTTCATAAAGGCCTAAGTTTAACATTTGCAGCCAGCATCTTGGACTAAGGCCATTCTGCTGCAGTTCTCAGCTGGAAGGCTGCATATCCAACTGAGCTGGCAAGAAGCAAGTCAGAGTATATCAAACCAGAAGTGTGCACCAGAGTAGGAAATACAGCAGACAACCAACCAGAACTAGGTAGTACCTCTGCATGGTTCCTTATCCTTGTATGTTACCTTCAGCAACTCCTCTCTCTCACCATTCCTCTTCTCCCACAAGTAATAAATAAATCTTTTCAGAAGGTTTTGCTCATTGCAACAGGAATATGTTTTCCCAGAAGTATCTGTATCTAGACAATCTTGATTGATAGAACAGACTCTACAGATAATACGCAGATGAACAAATCTGCAGAAGCCCTGAATGTGGTTTTCATTTTCCTTTTGGAGACTGATCCTGTGAGAATTGAATGTCACAGCCCCAGATGAAAAAACTTTACCACAAACTTCATATATTGCATTAGGTTGGGGTGCATGGGAAGAACAGGATTGACCAAATCATTGAGATTGCTTCCTGGTAGTATAGATCATATTGATAATATTATACTCAGGTTTGGATTTTTTGTTTTGTTTACTTTTACTGTGGTAAATGTGTTTAATGAAAATACCCTTTTTCAGCACGAGGCACTGCTTCTCAGTAATCTTAATGAAAAGCAGATTTTCTAAGTTTCCGTATGTTAAAGTTTATGTCAGCTACTTGTTTCTTCATGACTCTCTGTGCACTTTACTATGATGCTGCCTCTAAATTGAAAACATTGCACTCCACACTGCTTTTCTATTATTTAGAAAATCCTTACAAGATGATTTTACTATGCTTCATGAACGCATCATAATGGCAGCTGCAGCTGGAACACTACTGATAGCTTAAGCAGAAAAATTAAGGATGATATTCAGATTGGATGTGTTAGCTTGATAACCAGAAAGATGAGAATGTCTTTTGAGGTTGGATATCTTTGAATAGTAGATCTTGTTTGAATCTGTATCTTGAGTTGGATTGGAAAGAAAGAAGATTGGGCTAGGGGATTGGCATTTTTTAGTGACATTTGAAAAATAAAGCTTTGATTCTTTTCACAAGGGTATTTGAGGCAAGGATCAAAGCTACCTACGAATGTAGAAAAGACACTCTGTACTTCCAGTAGGGCAGTTGGTGAATGACTTTGCTTTGACCTATTCTCCAAGTGTCCACTGAATAAATAACAGTCATTTAAGATTTTTCCATCCAAACAGAAACACTGCATACACTGTTCATTCATCACTGCCTCTAAATACATACAGAGAAAATAGGCAACACCTCCTTGCTCCTTCACCTCCTCTGTATTAGCTACAGTGTATAAAGAACAGACATGATATCTTTCTCTGCTAACTCATTCTGCAGGCAGTGATCAATTTTAATTTCTTTCTCTTTCTATACTGGTGCGAACCCTGTTAAGGTTTTCAGTATATATAAACTGGACCATAAATAAATGTGTGTCTGCTTTGAAGTTTTAGATTGTCTAATATATTTTGCCATATACTTTAGACCATACACCTGTCCATTTCTTTTTTGTCAGAAGTTAGTCTCAGCTCTCTAATTAAACGTCAGGCCTGAATACAAGCTCCCTCTGTAAAATAATTCTATTTATTAAGTCTTATCATTGCCTTAGGAGACCATATTTTCCAGCTATTTTGAACATATAAAAAAGTACATTTGATAGAAACAACTGTACAATAGTTTGTTACAATTTATGTACAAATAATTCTTTGTTTATTCATCTATAATTGCATTTTGCTGCATGGTTTGGTTTTTTTTGTATGTTTGTTTCTAACTTTAAAGTTTTGGCTTAATTATCTTGAATAAGGTTTCTTACACCTAGTGTACCACTGACCCTAACAGTATGCAGTTTTCAGTTAATTTTATATATTACGGTTTATGAGAAGTATAGAGTGAACTATAGTGCTGAAACCAGTACCTCGGTTTTTTTTCTTAATCTTTAGGTAGGGGCAGGGATATGTGCATTGGGAATGGGGAGAGAGGAAAGTTCTGTAAGTATGGAAGACTAATCAACGGCCTCAAATCGCCATTAATACCATTCATTATATCAGTTTAAGCTAGTAGAGTCTTGACATTTCTTTACAAATGCATTCAGTATATTTTAATAAGATGTGGGCAGGTATGCCCCCAGAGAATAAATTCATTTCAGTGTGCTTTAGTGTATTTTTTAAGGTTGGAAAAACAGGGGATGGGGATAATCTTTTGTCACCCAATATGCACCCTATCTGATCATATAGAGAAAAAAGTTGAAGTACACTTAGCTTTCTATTAAAGTAAAAATATTGTCCAAGTTATCTAAATAGCCACATCAGGAAATCATCCCTCAAATCCCTTGTCAATTCCTTATTTCTCAGCAACCCTTCCAGAAAACAAGGACTTAGTTGCAGGCTGCTTATAAAACATCCTATTATATATTTGTATAGTTTCTCCAAGTATTAATTGTTTACCAGGGAGTTAACCCATGGCATTTTAGCTAACTGTAATTCTTTAGTAAGTTTATCATAAAATATTTTAGAAATTTGATAGATTTATTCAATGAACTGTATTAGTAAAGTACTAATAACTTAGAACATTTAGTAGGAAATAGGAGGTAATATTAACACAGAGTAAAAAGAAACAAGCATCAATTAAGCTTCCTTATCATGCTCCAGGCTTTAATTTTCTGATTACATTATTGGTGTAATATTTTATTTCCAGTGTCAGTGTCTGAGGAACAGTTTCTTGTAGAAAAGACTGTTTTCTGAAACTATGAGAGCTACTGTGTATTTGATTTTATTCTCTTGTGCAGGTATGAACTACTTGAAGAGGCATTTTTTGCTTTTCATAAGATTGTCTATGACTGTCATGCACATGTATAAGTATTTATGTATATAACAGAAAAAGTAAACACGATGCATACATAGTCTTTATATCACATAAATACATTGTGAACTTCTTTTACAGTGAGTGACTTTCGGTCACTGCTCTAGAAGGCCATAGGCACAATGTGAAACTCTTCACTTAACTGCATGGTTATGAACCAAGTTGATAACATTTTACCAGAACTCCCATTGCACTGTTGTTTTTTTTTTGAAGTAAACCCATTAGGAAAACTATAGTCTTCTAAAACAGCATCTGAAGTTCAGACACAATACCCTAGAACATCTCAGATGACACTAGGCAAATGTGTCAAGCCTTCAGCATCCACTCACTGTAAAGGGAGTTCAGGTACCTATGTTTTTAGCTCACTTGTTCAGGCATAAGTGTGTAATACTATCTGAGATGGTTGTTCTCACAAATAACACCTGTCCTCCAGCTGTGTACCACACCTGCTTGTTCCACAGGGACGTCTCTGCTACTTTCAGGCATCTCAAATGCTGCTAGGCACCTACATGTAGGTAACTTAACTGACCCCTACTTTAGATGTGCATGTTGTGTTTTAACTTTCACCCAAGTCTCACCCATACTGATTCAGCAAGCTGTCTACACTATGAAAATTAACATAATGTACTCCTTTAAATCTCAGGAGAAACAATATATTTCTGAAGGAAAGGGTTGTGGGAAAGTTTGTAAGTGTTGCAGTATGAATTTTTTTTTTTTCTCTCCCGTATTGTTTTCCTCAAATTGCTTTGTTTTTTCCTTCTTGGACAATTTTATTTGGTGAGAAGCAACCACTTCTTCTACCAGAAATATGTCAAGCAAAGTATGCACACTGTGAAGATAAAAATGTCCTTCTTTTCCCATTTAAGACATCAGGAACAAGAAAACTTGTGGCTTTTACTTTCTCTTAAAAAAAAAAAAAAAAAAAAGAAAAAAAGAAAACCGAAAGCCAGACAGCATATGTCAAACTTATTTAGTGTTTTCTAGAATCCAGCCAATACAGCTGAGCAGAAATATTCAAATACCTCTTCTAAACTTAAAGTGACATAAGCATAATGAATATAAATTACATTATTGATATTTTTTTAGGTTGCTTTCTTTTCTCATCTTCATTTTTCATCAGCCAAAGGAATAAGTGTTTTCCTGATAATTAATCCACAAATTCTTTGAAATTTCTCTTCATCCTCAGAGGCCACATGAGTCTTTATCTCGGTAGACAGACATCTTTCTGAACATTTGCTAAGTGAATGAGAATCTTGCTACCTATTACACAGAAAGTACAATTCTGTTAACCTTTCACTTAGATAGCTTGTTGTTATCAAAAGCCATCTATCTACAAATGTCTAAGGACAGAACATTTCCTCAGTAATACAGCTCATTGCAGCAATCAAGAATAAAACAGGCTTCCTGACAGAGGATGTTGAGCATCTTGCCTTCATCAAAATAAAACAACTCTAGCTCATGTCTGCTCCTGATAAAAACTGAAGGAAAAGATAACTTTCACTTAAAATATTGCAGGAAAACTGATAGCTAATTAGTAGGCTTACCCCTGTGGCCTTACTGTTTGAATCATGTAATAGTCTCTACACAATGAATGGCTTTTTAAACAATTCCCAATTTCCTTCATGACAGTAAGTTGAATGTCTTCTTTTTTTTCCTTTTGGTTATGTTATTCCAGTGTTGGTGATCCAGCTGACCTCAAGGCAACGCAATCGACGTGAATCATATTTTTTGTCATTATAGTTCCTGCTAATCTTACTGTAATCATTTTTTCTGTATTTGGAGATTGAAAGATGGGCTGTATCTGTCACTTTTTCCAAAGGAGACAATTACTTATATATCCTTTCTTACTAAAGTTGATCAGAGCATGTGCCAATATACATATATTCTACACATGCATCACTGCAAATCCTTGTTGTTACCCATTGCTGTCAAGGATGGCAGTCTACAACTTCCTCCCAACTTTAATTTTGAGCATTTGCTTTCATGTGATTATAAGTACATAATTTTATAAGGATTATTATAAGACAACATGTTAGCTCATCTAAGAGTTGTCCTTTTACACATTTATTTTGGGCTTTCTTCACACTAGGTCTGAATAAATTTATTTCAATTTTATTAGACGTTCTTTCTTCATGTTACAGAAACACTATCTGCCAATAAAAAAATGTTAAAGGATATGACAGAGTTTTTCATGTGATGTGATTCCATATTTTTGCTATCTTCTGCATAAAGTGGAGTTATGATTGTTAAAATTTTCCCTATTTTTTTTTTTGAAACCTCCAAGCAAATTTCAGCCAGCCTTTCCCAACCTGTTATTTGAGACAGCATGAAAATGATTTTATTATCCAAAAACTTATCATGCAGTCTGGTAATTCCTGTGTAGATATGGCTACAGGAAAATAACTGTCAGTGATTGTGTTATGTAACACAAACAGTTTATTAGAAGGAGATTGATAACTCTTTCAATTTTGCTGAAACCAATAATAAATCAGATTAATGCCCCTGATTACTGTGATTCTGAAGATCCCCAACAGATGAACAAGAACTCCCAAAATGGAAATTCAGTAGTGTGAGGTTTAGGCGGTAGCAAATGAACATTTGCCATATAGTAAGCTATCTATGATAAAGTGTACTTTTACATATGTATCTATATTCCTAATGGCATGTGTGAAAATAGATATACACATTGCACTAAACAATATATTGGAGAAAAAGGGATTACCTGTTTCATGTCTTCCTATGATTCTAGTTATCAGGCTATAATGGATGGACAAGAAGATAACTGAATTAACTTTATAGAATAAGTTATTCCACATGCTACTAGGAATAATATCCAAAGGTCCTTTCCATTGATTCTGGGAGAAGATTTTATGAGACAAAGGTGTAATAAACATTTTTGTTCTGTCATATATCCTGAAGTTTACATATATGTATATACATACACACAGAGAGAAACAGCTCTCTACAGAACTAACAAGTAAAATTTTCTAAGCTACATCTTCAACACAGGAGTTTAATTAATTCAAGCAAAGATTATTCTGAAGTAACAATCAGAAGGTTTCTCTATGTTTGTCATGTTTCCATTCCTTGATTTTGAATAAGGGAACTGAAGCGTTACAGTATTATTTCTTTCCAATTATTACTTCATTTCTCTGCTGGACTCATCATTCAAGTAGCATTCTTAAAAATTAGTTAGTGAAATAATGTCTGAAGTTTTGTGTTTTGTCAGTCAACTGTGTAGAACAGCTACTTATAGGTAGGAAAGAGTCATCAAGAAAATGTGACATTACTGTTGTGTATGTTTTTTACTTTTCTACTTTTCTACTTTTCACTTACAGCTGGATTTCCTTAGGTTTGCCATTCTGTCACTTCTGCTTCACTTTGCATGTTTTTCATTATATGGAATATTTTTAAATATTCAAGAAAAACACAACTGCATTTAATTCAGAATTCTTACTGAAATCCTGTAATTAGATTACACTAGGTACCTAATTTTTAGATTGCAACAACTGGAGGATAGATTCACCTTTGTGTGCTTGGATGGATTGCTTGTGAGTCTTCAAACCAAAGAACAATGGGGAGGATTTTTGTTAGTATGACTTTGTATATCCTGCAAAAAGTTCAGTAATTTAAATATATGATCTTCTTTTACTTCTTCACAGTGACAAATTTATAAGTGGAGACAAATACAATGTAATCAAAATATTGGTGGCCAATTCTATATATTTCGAGTCTTTTTTCCTAATGAAATATGAAATGACTATTTCTATTTAATTACATTTTGCTGACAGAATATTGCAATAATTACAGAGACCTGTGGTACTTTAAAAAAAATAATAGGACATGTTGTGGTTTAAGCCAGCGCTAAACATCACGAAGCCACACGCTCATTCCTACCCCATCCACTGGGATGGGGAGGAGAAAATAGAACAAAAGACTTGAGGGTGGAGACAAAGGACAGGGAGGGCACACCCACCAATTATGGTCACAGGCAAACGACAGACTGGACTTGGGGAAACAAAATCAATTTAATTGAAGCAAAACCATCACCAATTTATGTCACCAATGAATCAGAGTAGGACAGTGAGACATACAACCAGATCTTAAAAACACCTTCCCCCCACGCCTCCACTCTTCTCAGGCTTATATCTGTTCCTGATTCTCTACCTCCTTCCCACCAGTGGCACAGGGAGGCAAAGAATAGATGTTGCAGTCAGTTCATCCCATATAGTTACTGCCGCTCCTTCCTCCTCAGGGGGAAATCTCCTCACAGTCCTCCCTCACTGCAACACAACATCCCTCCCACAAGACACAGTCCTCCATGAACTCCTCCTACCAGCATGAGACCCTTCTGCAGGCCACAATCCTCCCAGTGACAGACTCTTCCAGTGCAGGCTTCCCTCAGAGTCATGGACTTCTTCAGACACAGCCACCTGCTCCATGAGCTGCAGATGGAATTCTTCTCCATTGTTGA
The DNA here is from genome assembly GCA_013400335.1 of Eurystomus gularis. NCBI lineage: Eukaryota > Metazoa > Chordata > Aves > Coraciiformes > Coraciidae > Eurystomus > Eurystomus gularis. The sequence continues at coordinate 24,938 of VZZY01011883.1, read as the reverse complement.
TCTCCGTGGGCTACGGAGGCTCAGCCTGCCATCTCACCAAGGGCCAAAAGGGAATGACTGCTTTGGTGTACCTTCCTCCCTACTTCCTCACTGACCTTAGTGTCCACATGATTTTGTTTCTCTCTCCCAGTGCTCTCCAAAACAGAAGAACCTGCTCAATAGGTTTTTTCCCTCTTGAATATGTCATCGCAGAGGTTCTGATTGGCTTGGCCATGGCCAGAGATAGGTCTGACTTGGAGCTGGGGGAGCTTCTCGAAGCTTCTTACAGGAGCCACACCAATAGCCCCCTCCCTCACTACCAAAACCCCATCAGACACAAATCCAACATAGGACAAAAATGTGATTCCACTGTGTACTGCAAAGGCACCCGTTAACCATTACTTCTGAAAACAGTTAATGCTATTGGATTTGAATTAGGTCAAGTTTAAGTCTTATTGCATACTGTTCAGGTAGAACTGTAGAAATTCCTGGAGCTGCAGCAATTTTTCATGAAAAATTCCTTTAAATGGTCCCACAGCAACAGAGGTGAGAAGCAATGGATAAAGGAACTCCTCTATGACCAGTCGTGGAAAGTTCCTTCCTTTGATTTAGTTAGAAGGAGACTTCAGGTGGAAGAGCTCATGCTTATATTTTTGTGTACCATAAATAATTTCATGTAGCTACCACTGTTAAGCTAAAAAGAATACTAAGAAATAATGTATTTAATCATTTTCCATGTTTGAAATACATAAATAATAATATATTTCTTGTCTTTGTGAGGTTTATACTATTCCTGAAGTTTTAATTGCCACTAAAATTTTCTTTAGTATTTCCAGGCTACTGCTCTGTGCTTACTCAGTTTTCACTCTGAGGTCATGGGCATACATTAACCTATTTTAATTTGCTCTGTAAATGCTAAACCTAGCCTTGCTTTAGTAAGGGTTTTCAATTCTTAAATTGCAAAGCTTTCTAAAATGCAAATCTAAAAAAATCTTTGTGAATTTTGAGACTGCCTGAACTAGTTATTCAGTAAATGTTTAAGAATTTCCGTTTCCATAAAATGACCTCTGCAGACTAAGAACATATTGCTTTCAGAATTTATTTGTTTATTTATTTATTTATTTATATTGGCTAAGTCATCTTCTCTATTCATCATTCAGTGCATCTTGATTGCATGTTTCTCTTCATTCATTAGATAAAATCACAAAAAAATAAGGAAGTACTTTGTTGGTTTTAAAAACTGTTACTTTGACAGGTATTGGGGATAGAATTTATGCTAAAAGTGAATGTATATGGACTTATAAGGTGTTAAATAACTGTTATACATTTATGAAGAAATATTAAAATATTTTCACACTGGAAAAGCTGGTTTTAGAATAACCATTACAAATCATTACTGTGCATTGTAATACATATTATGTAGCTGGATATCATTAAGTTTTATACCAAGAACTACAAATGCACTTTTTTTCTGTGTACAGTATACCACAAATCACATCAACTAGCTTATGCTCAAAATGCCTTTCCAAACACAGCAGGGAGATGTCCTCTGTGGAAAAATAACATGCAATCTAATTTAAACAGTAAGTATATCGCAGAAACTTGAAATAAGAATTTTCAAAACATGATTAGAATAAGTCTGAACATTTTTACTAGGAATCCTCAAATATTTCTGTGAGCTCTTCAAATATACCAGATACATCTCTACTTATTCAGTGTATTATGGTTTAGTGTCTCGTCATTAGAAATACAAAAATAAATAAAAGAGAGGAAAAAATATCCAGACCACCAATAGTTGTTTTATTCAGAGCAATAAATAAATGACCAGAGTGTCACATACTATTTTTTTACTTTAAAACTTAATGTTTTGTGTTAGAGAAGTCAAATCAAGATACAGTCTCTTTTTTCATGTTTTGTATTCCCATTAAATAAACATTTATTTCACTACATACATCTCCTATGACAAAAAAAAAAAAAGCCATTGTATGGCATTTATATCTTGCTTTAGGTGCAAGTATTTTTTATACCTGTTCCAACACAAGTCAAATGCAAGCAATGAAAATGGTTTATTAAATAGCTGAACCGGCAACAAAACCAATGAAGATGACATCTTCTAATTGCCTGCAGTGCATCTGCTAATAAACTGCCAGGGCTCACAAAAAGCACTTCTAGGATAAAGGCCAGGACAATTGTAAAGGCTAAATTATTAATTAATATCAGGCAGCTATCATAACTTGCTGGTTTCTAGCCAGGATACAGCATGTTGTTGGAGGGCTTAACAGGAAGGATTTTATGAATGCTGAAGACTATAATAAATCTTAGCAAGTTCTAATTTTATATAAACCTGCTGCAGCCCTCATTTGTTGCTAACAGTCAGACTGAAAGAGCTGTGATGTCCTAATTGCCTTATATAATTCACTGAGGATTTAAATTCAGCACAATGAATAATTTCCCAGAACCTGTGAGTAAAAACTAATACTTCTGTTTTTGAGTTCTGTATGATTCCTTACTGTATTTATCTGAACCCAAAAAGTCCTCATATCACGACTCGAAATTTAAATTTTGGAATGGCATACTGAATTTACTTTTGCAGTTATTAGCCTATCTTCTGGTCAACAGACAGCTGGTGGGCTGCATTATTACCCAAGTTTGTAATATGGTGTTTAATGATAAGTCCACACTGGTTTTAAAGTAATAACTTAATCAGGCTACTTGTCTTCTTTAACAAACTAGAATCTTAGGATGATCACTGGTAATTAATTCCCTAAATGATGGAAAAAAGGTCATCTTGGTTCAGGTAAAGAGAATATTTATTAAATCTGCCAGAGGCTAACAAAAAGAAGTGATATTTCTTGCTGATGTCTTTAGCTGCATCACTATTCAAAATAAAGTTCACGCAGGTGTCAAGTTTCACCCACCTATCTCAATTATGCCCACATATAAAATTAATAAGCATAAGACAAGTAAATTTTATTATAAAAGGAAGCAAAGGAAGGAGATGGATAATGCAGGTCAGATCTGTTTAAATTATTATTTCAGATGGAGACATTCCAACCTAATTTCCTAAACTTCCTTTTAGTGAAGCAATGATGAGTGAGCAGCAGACAGAGAATTTAGATTCTTTATTTCAGAGAAAATTATATGGTCTGTTAATTTTTCTTTAGAACAGATGTAAAAAAAAATTCCCAACTTCAGTGTCATACTTCATTCATTCTGAGAAAACATTGTGATTTAGCAAGAGAAAAACAGAAAATAAGTAATATGTTGTTTATTGTCCATATTGGAGTCACTTGGCTATGGATAACAGGAATAGTTATCTCATACAGATATATCATTAGATATTGTTTTTGCATATTGTACTCTGTAGATTTGTTTATTTACATCTGTATTGACAAAAAAAATGAAAGGCTGAGGTACAATTTTTACACTGCTTAACATGATAAAAGCTAAGCCTTTTATATTAATTTTTAAAACTTAATTGGACCACTGAATACAGTGTACTAAATTTCCAACTATTTTAAGCATACACAAATGTAGTTAATGAAAAAATATAAAATGTAAGAAACTAGGATCTGTTTTCTTATTTTCTATTTCTATTTCCTGAATTACATAAGATCTGTTACTATGCACATTGAATTAACTAAAATTCATAGACATTAATAAAAGATTGAGTATTGAGACTGTACAGGTGTGTTGTTTTCAAGTGATTAGTTTTCATCATGATTCAATAAAAATGTTTTAGATCCAGGTCAGATCCAGTGTGACACTCAGAAATGCTTCATATAAAATTTTCTCCAAGTATCTCCAATAGCAGTTCCAACAGAAAATGTAAATCCTACACCATTTGTTCTTCAGGAAAATTGTATGGCTTTGATTAGTCTTCCTAACCGAGTTTATTATAGATATTTTTGTGTGTGTATATGTCCGTGACATATATATCCGTGTATATGTCCGTGTCCGGACATATATATGTCCGTGTTTTCTAAATATATATGTGACTGAACTGTGATTCATATTATACTAGTAAGGCAACAGCTAAATCTCTCAGAAAGACAGCAAAGAAAATTCCTTTTCTTTTTTAATGATTTCAGTTCAGAAAAAAAAAAAAAAAAAGTAATCCAGTGATATTTTCTACTCATTTCCTGAGGTATTTCAAAGCACTTTTGAAATAGTGAAGTCTAATGCCACTGAACCACGTTGACCTCTGAAAGGCAGGGAAATGCCTTGAAATACACACTTACCTGTTCAGTGGTTGATTTTGGAAGATAAAATGTTGTCCAAGGCTATAGGAAATGACCTCTTATATATTTTATAATGTCAAAGGGTCTGAAGGAGACATGTTGGGCAGACAGTGTATCTATTATAAACAACATGGTGAAAATAACCTGCCACAGGATTTACCTGTTCGGACTTAAAATGAACTTCATGCACATGACTATAGGAATATATATTAAAAACTTGTTTGATTAGAGTTTCATGAAAAAGAAAAGCCTTAGATTATGAGCTCATCAAGTACCTGTATCTGTTTGATAAAAAAGCTTCCTTAGATGTCCTGCATTTTCAATCCATATATTTAAAAATATTATCACATATTGTTTTTCAGACAGAGTTTGAAAGGGTTGTTTTATGAAAAATAAAACAAAGAACCTAAGTAAGAACAGCAGATGAAGAGAAAACTTCAGTGTTCAGCATTCTTTTTGTCCAGAAAAAAAATAGATGTAAGAATTTAATAATTCTTTTTTTCTTATCTCCTTTCTCAAAGCTGTTCTGTGAAGAGCCTGAATTGCCAACCTGATGTTTTTTGTCTTTGGCCAGAAGTAAAATTTTGGGGCAGAAAAGCTGGTGGCAAAAAGCCTTCCTGACTTCAAGCAGTATATTTTATTTCACTTTGTAATCCTAACAAATATAAGAAACTTTATCTTGTCATTTTACAAGGTAAAGATGGCGATGGCTTAAATATTAATATGAAAAAATAAATTTTAGTGTTTTGAAGTTTAGAAGGCAAAGATATTTGGGGAAAGCTGCCCATGAGAGGAAAACCAGACCAGTTTCAGTTTCAATCACCCAAGAATGGCCCCTTTTTTTTTCAATTGAGCAGTGGGATGATGTTAGTAAGAGGGACAGACTTAATCTAGCATAATTTTCAATAGATGATACAGTGAATAATCAGTGTTGTGCTATATGTACGGTTATACAGCGGCACCGAAACACAAGGTGTCTAGACACGTGATGGAAAATTTTGAGCTTGAAAATATTATCTAGGATTCAGGCCTGACAGATACTGGTGGATGAGCAGTTTTGTAGTAAGCACTCCATTTTCTACTGCTAAAAATTCAGTTAACCCCACGATTTGTAAAAGACCCATGCTCAATTTTACATCATAGTAATGTGTCAAGCATTGGACAAAAATGTTTCAAATAAATTCCATCCTGGTGAACTTCAGCAGAAACTGAAATATAACTATATTAGCAGAAGCATCCTTACATTCAGAAACCATCATAGAAATAATTTCCTCCGTTTCTTTACCCACTCCCAGCTACCCACCACACACACATACCTTGCATGCACATCTTTGCTGGAAGTAAATGTGGTTTGCAGTGCACTAATAAAACTCAAGATGAAGAGCAAATTCAATTCCAGAGTAAGACTAAGATCAGAAACGCAACTCAGCATCCTTCAGTTTGCTTAGATCCAGCAGACACGGAGTAGACAAGTTCTGAAATCAGGGATTATACGAACACTTTAAACCTCACACAATCAATGGGATATTATAGCAGAGCACCAGTTTCATTATAGCTATGAGTAAGGGGGTTTGCAGTATAAAAAATAACTTAAGTACTCTAAAAATCTGCATCCTTAGAGTATCTTGAAATTTGCTATGCCTCATGTGGATATCAAGTCGTGTTTACTGTCTGTATTTAGGGCAAATATGAATAAAGAGGTAGTAAGAGGGATATACATATATAACTATAGGGTATACATACAGTTATAAAACTATACATATCAATTTGCTATATATAAAAAGCTATGTATAAAGTTATAAATATACATAAAAAACTATGTAAAATTTCATATGCTCCTAATAAATTGCCTCAGCAAATCTGAGTTTGTGAACGTCTACATGTCTATCTTCACTAATACAAAGAATCTGATCTCCATTTTGGGGTGCGTTACTGAAGAAGGCAGGATGGCATGTAACAAACACTTTTTTGCTGAAGAGTTACAGAATCACAGAATGATAGGGGTTGGAAGATCATCTAGTCCAACCCCCCTGTCACAGCAGGTTGAACAGGAACACGTCCAGGCAGCTTTTTAATGTCTCCAGAGGTGGAGAGTCCACAACCTCTTTGGGCAGCCTGTTCCAGTGCTCTGCCACCCTCAAAGTAAAGATGTTTTTCCTTATATTCAGGTGAAACTTCCTATGCTCAAGTTTGTCTCTGTTACCTCTTGTCCTGTCACTGGGCAGCAATGAAAAAAGACTGACCCCATCTTCCTGACACCCACCCTTTTAAGTATTTCTAAGCATTGATAAGATCCCCCCTCAGTTTTCTCTTCTCTAGGCTAAAAAGCCTAGAGTCCCTCAGCCGTTCTCAATAAGATTTGTTCTAGTCCCCTAATAATCTTTCTAGCCCTTTGCTAATACTGTCTCCAGCAGTTCCCTGTCCTTCTTGGACTAGGGAGCCCAGAACTGGACACGATACTCCAGTTCAAGCCTCATCAGGGCAGAGCAGAGGGGGAGGAGAACCTCCGTCAACCTGCTTGCCACACTCTTCTTAATGCACCTCAGAATGCCATTGGCCTTCTTGGCCACGACGGCAAGTTGCTGCGTCATGGTCATCCTGTTGTCCACCAGGACTCCAAGGTCTTTTTCCAAAGAGCTGCCTTCCAGCAAGTCAGCCCCTAACCTGTACTGATACATGGGGTTATTCCTCCCCAGCTGCAGCACCCTACACTTGCCCTTGATGAATTTCATAATGTTTCTCTCTGCCCAACTCTCCAGTCTGTCCCGGTTGCACTGAACGGCAGCGCAGCCTTCTGGTGTGTCAGCCGCCCCTCCCAGTTTTGTGTCATCAGCAAACTTGCAGAGGATACACTCTATCTCTTAATCCAGGCCATTGATGAATACATTTAGTAAGAGTGGACCCGGTACTGACTCCTGGAGAACACCACTAGCAACAGGCCTCCAACTGGACTTTGCACTGTCAATCACAACCTTCTGAGTTCTATCTTTTAGCCGGTTCTTAATCCATCTCCCTGTCCATTCGTCTAACTCACACTTCCTAAGTTTGCCTATGAGGGTGCTGTGAGATTTAAATAGATGTATGTGGTAAGCCCAGGAAAGTTTCTTCTGCTTGTTACTGCTGACAGTCAAAAAGATGTCCCTGCATCACTACTGAAAAGTATACCAAGTACTAAAAGTCAACACAGGTGGAACCTATGTGTTTAATTCCTCATGCTTTAATCCAAACTACTGAAAGAAAATTGTTCTTTGGGCTGTATACTGACCCTTGCTGTGGCCAGGGTGGCATGACAGCATGGAAGTCAGGACGCATTATGAGCTGAACTGAATTTTTACTCACCCAAGGTATCAGTGATTACGTACTACAAAAAATTAAGCCTTCATATAAGTTCACATTTGGAAAGACACTAAATATTACATTCAGTTTACACAAAAAGAAAGCTTACCAAGCTTATATACCTTTAGGAAACAAACTGCTATTACAGAGAAAATCTGATTTTAAATTGCAAAAAACAAATCCAATTATTTCATTTCAGAAACTCACAAGTGACTTAGATTTCCACTCTGTTAAAACACTGCTATGCCATAGTGACTCTTCGCACTCAGTGAAGTGACACTATTAAAAATTGTATAAACGAGTACTGTATCCAGTCTACATTAGGAAACTGCTCACTATAGACAACAATAGAAATATTTAAGGGTTTATGAAATAATGTTTCAGGTGTTTTAATAAGACTTTCCCATGGGACAATAATTAATTGCTTACAGCACCAAAAATAACCCTAGATCTTTTATAGCAGGAGAATCTGAAAGATCCTGCATCTGCATTTGCATCAACAGGGTCTTTCCATTAAAGATACTTTCATTTAATTCTTACTAGACATTCTGCCTGCAAGTTGCATTCACCCTACCTTGTGAAAAAAAAAACAACAGTGGCCTAAGCATCCATTATAGAAAAAGAAAAACAGTTCGCATCTTTTTTTTTTTTTTTTTTTTTGCAGTACGAAGTCAGAGAAACTTCTATGCAACAACTCTTTGGGTTTCTCTGGATTAAAGGAATAGCACGCAAAACACACTTATCATTTGGTATAAAAGCAGAAACTTATTTTCTAACCACATGTGCAGTGGTTCTGGAGGGCTCTATGATCATCTCAACTGGAAAATGTGGCTGCTCATTCCTGGATTATTCCTCAAAACTCTGTACCTCCCATATCAGACTTTGTGTGTGCACCATTCCTCTCCTCCATAAAGGCTAACTTAATCCCCAGTTCACACAATGAAGGGACAAGATCAGTGAGCATACCACAAGTAATTTAAGATACAATCTCTTATTTATTATGCAATCAAATTGTTCAGTCATTTTGAGACTTTATTCTATTTGGAGAAATGATACCAGACATTAACAGGTGTTTTGGTTAAGCAAGAGTAAACCAAGCCCATTACTACAGATCCATGAGTAACTTCAAGGTTTAATTCAGTGTAGTGCAGGTTACATCTATCTGTAGGTAAAACAAGATCGGGGAGTGAGATCAAGCATTAGATCCCCTATTAATTCATACTGGTTAATTGCTAATTCGCTCTCTCTGCCTATTTTGGATCAGTCTAACTAGCTCTCTACAAGGCACTGCTAAGTCATGGTTCAGCACAGAGATCGCAGCAGGGCCCCTCCCTAAGAGCAGCATAGACAAGATTGTAATAGATATTTGGTTCCTTTTTATTTAGCAGCTAAAAGCCAATAAATAATGCTGCTCATGTTTGCATGGAGTAACCTTCAGCAAACAAAAATGAGTTTGTATTTGCGAAATATACAGGAGAGAAACAGGGAAGGAGAGTGGAAGGGAAGAAGAGAGGAAGAAAAGAAGGAAGGAAGAGAGGAAGGGAGGAAGGGAGGAAGGGAGGAAGGGAGGAAGGAAGGAAGGAAGGGAGGAAGGGAAGAAGGAAGAGGGAAAAAGGCAAAAAGTGTCACAGTTTAAGGTCAGGGCTGCCCACTAGACCTATAACAGATGCTGTCTGTTAACCCCTCTCCCTTCTCAATGAGAAAGAGAAAGGAAATAAAGGAGATTTATGGATTGGAAAAGAAAACTAAAACAGCTTTAATGAATGTAATAAAGTGAAATATATACAAATATATACAAAACCAATATTGAACCCCAACCCCCTTGATGGCACCACCACCACCACTGATGCTGTGGAGCAGGCACTGGGGAAGTCCTAGACTAAGTGGCAAACAGAAACTGGATTCAAGAGCTGGATTCAGGAACTGGATTCAGAAACCCGTAGATCCAGATCAAAGACAGAATTGATAGAGTCTTCCTTGGATGCTGGCCATTGAAGAAGAGAGATCATGATCCCTCAGCTTTATACTGAATATGACACACATGGGATGGAATACCCCATTAGTCAGTATAGGGTCACCTGTCCTGGCCGGTCCTCCCTGTAGGAGCAGCCTTTCACTTTCTGCACCCTGCAATGGGGTACACAAGATCTGACAGTGACCTTGGTCTGCATACCAATCCTTGGTAGTTGCTGTAAATATCAAGCATTATCACTGCTAGGAGACACTGACTGCAAAAATACACTGTTAACTTCAGAAAGTGCAGTTAGCTGAGAAGTAAAATCACTGAACAGTATTTGTTGTGTCTTAACTGAAACAAAGACAAGAAGGAAAAAAGGAAAGAGAAGAAAAAATGAAAAAAGGAAGGGAAAATTAAAATAAAAAGGGAAAAGGAATAGGGGAAAGTGGAAGAGGAAAGAAGAAAGGGAAAGGAAGATGAAAGTGAAAGGGAAGGAGAAGAAAGAGAATACAGCAGTATGTCTAAGAACCAAAAAGTAAAGGAGACACGCATATCTAATAAACATATATTAATAATTTCGCTTGAAAGAAATTCAATTTAGATCTGAACTTGTTTTGGTTTGTTTGGGGTTTTTTTTGTTTGTTTGTTGTTTTGGGTTTTCTTTTTCAGGAAATATCCAATTAATTTAAGGCATAGTTAACTATTATTGTCTACAGTATCATTTTATAGTCAATACAAATACTATAAACTGTAAATTAATAAAGCTAGTGGCACCAGAATTCAACTCAAACAAAGATTTTTATCTGCAGAAAACTGTTTCTTCAATAGTTCCTGAAGACTGACTATTTATTATCACATTTGTTATGTTTGAACATATTTTTTTGTAATACACCGTTTTGAATTCTTTGTTGAGATAAGCAAAGCAAACAAGTGAAATAGCTCAGAAAGAGAAATGGAAAAGCTTCCTAACAAGTGCTAGTGTGGTTGCAGATAATGAGCTTTCTAGTTTTGTTTGTTTGTCTGTTTTCTAAATAAAGATTGTTTCTCTAACAATTAGCTAAAATTCCAGTAAAATCAAAATTAATTAGAAAATAGTAAAAATAAGAGCTGTCTACCCTTTTTGTTTACATTTAGGAATGGGTTGTGTTTTTTTTTCATTTTTATTTGAATGTATTTATATGCCAAATGAAGTTTTCAGAAATGTCCAAGCAGCTGTTCTGGAAGCTTTACATTCTTTGAAAATCCTCCCAGAGGTAGAATTCAACTGTAAACTGTATACGTTTAACACTAAATAACTACACTCATGTCTACATATGACATACAAGATAAGAATCTAAGATTCTTACATGAGGTCTCATGAGTAGAGTCAGCACAGCTATCATTCTCACTTAAACTTAGACAGATCTGGCTTAATGCAGTTGGTCAAAAATAAGCATAATTGCCTTTTGGACACCCTAGATTGTATAAGACATCTCCTCAGGGCTGTGAGATGTGGTGCAGTATCTTTCGGAGGCCTATGTTGTACTGAAGTGGTGGCTAGTGTTAAGGCAGAGCAGCCAATATGACACATAGAATCATAGAATCATAGAATGTTTCAGATTGGAAGGGACCTCCAAGGGTCATCTAGTCCAACCTCCCTACACAAGTAGGGACATCTACGTAGGTCAGGTTACTCAGAGCCTCATCAAGCCTGACCTTGAATGACTCCAGGAATGGGGCCTCCACCACCTCTCGGGGCAGCCCGTTCCACTGCTCTATAACCCTCATGCTAAAGAACTTTCTTCTAATATCCAGCCTAAATCTATCTTTTCTTAACTTAAAACCATTACTTCTTGTCCTATCACTACAAAACCTTGTGAATAGACCTTCCCCTGCCTTCTTGTAGGCCCCCTTCAGGTACTGGAAGGTCAGTATATGGTCCCCCCGGAGCCTTCTCTTCTCTGGGCTGAACAGCCCCAACTCCCTCAGCCTTTCTTCGTAGGAGAGATGCTCCATTCCCCTGATCATTCTGGTGGCTCTCCTCTGGACACGCTCCAATACATCCACATCTTTCTTATGCTGGGGGCTCCAGAACTGGATGCAATACTCCAGGTGAGGTCTCACCAGGGCAGAGTAGAGGGGCAGAATCACCTCTCTTGATCTGCTGGCCACAGTTCTCTTGAT
>VZZY01011883.1:0-12818 GCA_013400335.1 Eurystomus gularis | reverse complement strand
CTTCATTGTAGAAGGCCACTAGGTTGGTCAGGCAGGACTTGCCCCTAGTAAATCCATGTTGACTATCCTGGATTACCTCCTTGTCTTCCATGTGCCTTAGCATGTCCTCCAGGAGGATCTGTTCCATGATCTTCCCAGGCACAGAGGAGAGGTTGACAGGTCGTTAGTTCCCAGGGTCTTCTTTTTTACCCTTTTTAAAGATGGGCACAATGTTTGCCTTTTTCCAGTCACTAGGGACTTCACGTGACTGCCAGGACATCTCATATGACATTGGATTAACACCTATGGATTACAGAGTAATTACACCATAATGTTGGCCTATGGCAGAAGGGTTGGAACTAGGTTATCTTTAAGATCCCTTCCAACCCAAAACTTTCTATGATTCTATGTTTGGTCAGCACTCATCTATATTTAGATTTCTGCAATCCAAAATGGCATACCTGCTAGAGACTCACTTCACTTGTTTACTCATAAACATCTCATCCTTGATGAGGCTGCAGGGCATCTGAGACATTCCCTGGAAGCTAAGAGCTTGTTACGCAGGGCCTTTGGAACACCAGGCCATTTTAGGGTGGCAGCTGGCAGTTCTGTGTAATGCTCAATCTAGCATAGGGCTACTCTGATGGCTCTAGATATCCATGAGTGAGGAACAAAAAGAAGTCTGAGTTACCTGTGATCATCTTCATATGAGCACACTCTTTTGAGATGACCCTTTAAATATTTGGTCTTTAGACATGGAACAGCAGCTTCAAAAATCAAAGCAGTTGAGCCAAGTGCTGTGGTATTTGGGGTTCAGGTCTAGAAGTTGAATTTTTGTTTAGGCATTTCCCAGTTCCCAGAAAACAGAAATAGGAAACTTATATCCTGAAGTGTAGGATTCACATAACTCTGTGTTGTGCTGGGAGGTAGCTGAGCTGCCCAAAAAGGTCAAATGGACTGAAATAGACTGAGTGTGTATCCCAGATACATGCATGCAGGACACTGAGACAGCTATGGCGAGACAGACAGCCAGTGACAAGATGCTGTCTCCAGCAGCACCTACACTCAGGACTAACACCATACACAGGCACAGACAGCCACATCCCCTCATCCTCTTGGGCTGGCAGAGGCAGAAGGTCACTTCTGCAGCACAAACCCCACACTCTCCAAGTTCACAAGCACTGCACATTTGCAAATCCCCCAAGAAGTGGCACAGTCCCTCTACCTATCTGGCAACTTTACCAGGGTTCCAGCCTCCTTACCTACCCCATGAGTCCCCCACTTACTGGCTGGTCCAGCTGGGTGCTCACTCCACACATGTAGTACTCACATACTCATCCTACAGGCATCCCACTCTTGTGGATCCCCCCAGATACCAGCATGGACCCTCCAACCTCCTGATATCCCTGCCCAGACCTGAGGCCTCCTACTCACTGGCTGATACATCTTGCAGTTTGCCAGTGAATCCACATGTGCACCCCATGTACACCCAGTTTGGAGAAGGTGCACTCACCCTCAGCAGCTGGCACCTGCCACACTGGCTGTGACCTGCAGTCCTAATCCAACACTGAGGTCCTGACTTACCTCAGTACCCCGACAGTGGCTGCTTTTTGGGACACACACTACTCCTGCCCCTGTGGCTGGAGGCTAAAGACTCCACTGGCTCCAGTAGCTGATATCACAGACCCTTGGTCTGGCCCCAGCAACTGGCATCCAGTCCCCTCATGCCTATCATCCCCCCAGTAGCTGGCACTGAGCCCTTGCAGCACTGACATACATGGGATAGAGAATGAGATTACACAGAGACATTGTTAAGAAAGGACTTAACAAGAAGACAGGATGGACTGGGGCGAGCAGGTGCTGGGCTTGGTCAGACAAGCATACTGACCAGCATAGGTTTACACATGAGTGGCCCCATTTATAACCCTTCTGACTGATTCACCTTTGTTCCTCCCCAATCCCTTTTTCCTAAACATTCCTTCATAAACTTTGCACAGTCCCACAGATGCCCCTCAATTATCCCAAATTCTTATGAACCTTTAGTTTCATAGAATCTTAAAATCATTATTGTTGGAAATGGCCTCTAGGATCAAGTCCAGCCTTCATCCTAACGGCTCTCATAGCCTCAAGTGCTACATCCACTCATTTTTAAAATGCCTCCAGGAATGGTGACTCCACCACCTCCCTGGCCAGTCTGTTCCAGTGCCCAACCACTCTCTCAGTAAAGAATTTCTTCCTAATATCTAATCTAAACCTCCCCTGACAAAACTTGAGGCCATTTCCCCTCGTCCTATCATTACTAATCTGAGAGAAGAGACCAACACCAGCCTTGCTACAACCTCCTTTTAGGTTGTTGTAGAGAGCAAGAATGTCTCCTCTCAGTCTCCTCTTCTCCAGACTAAAGAGCCCCAGTTCCCTCAGCTGCTCTTCATAAGGCATGCTTTCCAAATTCCTCACCAGCTTTGTTGCCCTTCTCTGCACCCGCTCCAGCACCTCAATGTCCTTCTTGTACTGTGGTGACCAAAACTGGACACAGTACTCAAGGTGCGGTCTCACTAGTGCCAAGTACAGGGGCATAATCACCTCCTTACTCCTGCTGGTCATACTGTTTCTGATACAGGCCAGGATGCCGTTGGCCTTCTTGGCCACCACTGTTGGCTCGTGTTCAGCCAGCTGTTGATCAACACCCCCAGGTCCTTTTCCTTCAGGCAGCTTTCTAGCCACTCCTCCCCAAGCCTGTAGCGTTGCATAGAGTTGTTGTGACTGAAGTGCATGACCTGGCACTTGGCTTTGTTAAACCTCATACAACTGACCTCAGCCCATTGCTTCAGCTTGTCCAAATCCCTCTGCAGAGCTTTCCTACCCTCAAACATATCGACATTCCCACTTAGTTTTGTGTCATCTTCAAATTTATTGAGGGTGCATTTGATCCCCTCATCCAGGTCGGTGATAAAGATATTAAACAAGACAGGTCCCATCTTAGCTGCAAAGACCAGACTGGCTCTTTTCAAAGCTATGCTTGCAGTATTTTAATGGCTTATCAATTAATAATTGGAGACTTTGGATTTTTGGCATTGTCTCCCTTATCTCTTGTCTACCAGGTGTGTGCCTCTGTGTGGTTTTGTTTATCTTTACTTACAACTGAACATCATTTTATGTCTTTTGGTCCAGTCTTTCATTATTATAATTGTTACCGACTACATCAATAATCACCAGTGACAGAGAATGAGCCTTGAACATGGCTCCAGCTGATGAAGGCTCAGGAACATTAATGTCTAGTCTCTAGTCTCTCTACTCCCTCCACCTCCTCATCTTCTCTCTTTCTGTCCCTCTGTCTCCTGTCTCCACCCCTAATATTACTGTGGTCCCCATCTACAATTTCTTAAATCCCAATAACAATCTGCATAAAAAGTCTGCCTCTTAAGACATCCATACACATTTATCTCTGCAGCTAAAACGAGTGTTTCAGTATATCCACTGGTGTATTTTTAACATTGCTAATCTAATACCACTTATTCCCAGAAGGCTATTATTACTGGATTTTTCGAAAGAAATGCAATCTGGCTTAATAAATATGATTCAGTAAAAATAAACTTAGGCATAATAAAAAATAAAAAAGAACTCCATCACTTCACAAGAAAAAAAAATCAGGAGTTTTTCCAGTTAATAGAAGTACAGTACATTGCAATATAATAAAGGTTTACAGGTAGACTGTCACAGTTATGTTTCTGCCATCAGTCTTATAAATGAATTGTCTCATCGGTCTGCAATTCCATTTCCAAAATATGATCCATATTTAGAGGTTTGACTTGAAAGAAAGTGTTACAGAGTTTTAATAATCATGGGATAGTTCTATTTAAATAACCCAAACAGATATTAAATAACAAACTGTATGAAAATAACACTACACTGATGTTACTTTTGTTATTCTTGTAGTGCAAGATATATATAGAGAGAGATATAGATATATACTTATATATCTATATCATATTTATTAAACCCACAAAGCTCACAGGCAAGGGGAAAGAAAAAAAGCTTTTAAAAAAGAAGTTAAAACTGAAATCATAGAATCATAGAATGTTCTAGGCTGGAAGAGACCTCTAGAGGTCAGCTGGTCCAACCTCCCTACTCTAGTAGGGACATCTCTACCTAGGTCATGTTGCTTGGAGCCCCATCAAGCCTTACCTTGAATGACTCCAGGGATGGGGCCTCCACCACCTCTCTGGACAGCCCATTCTAGTGATCTATCACCCTAGTGTTAAAGAACATTTTTCTAATATGCAGCCTAAATCTATCCTTTCCTAGCTTAAAACCACTCTAATCTCAACTATATATTTTAATAAGTTTTCATTCAAGTCAGTTCTAGTGCCAGTAGCATCTATTGATATAAATATTTTGTATGATATTTATAATGACTAATTTTAGAGAGTATACACTGGTCTCCTCTTCAGACCAGATTAAGCTTTCAGTTATCTAGAATAACATTACTAAGAATACAATTAACCTTGTATAACTTTTATCTTTTTTTCAACATGCTTATTTTTATTCATAAATTGACTAGAAACTGAGTTGAATATGGAAGAACATAAAAATTACAGAAAGATATGAAGAAATCAATACATTTGCTCAATGGCATGGGTATTTAATGTACAAAATATGGCATCTTTTTTGTTGCCTGGTATAAAATCTTTATTCTTATAGAACTAGAAACACATGACATGTATATAACAGGAAGAAATAGTGCCAGATTCATAATAAATTTAATCAGACCATGAAAAAAAAGTTACTATTTGCATGCATTTGGAATTCTGTTGCTTTGAAAAAATAAAGCATATATATATATTCTCATTCTGCATAGCTTCTTCATTAAAGTAGATGACCACAGCATTACTAAGTAGAGCTACACATAGGTACCCTGAGTAAAAAATGTTTTAAATAACAACGGGGCAAGAATGAAGCACTGTCCTAGTTCAAAAGGGTACACAAGACTGGAGGCATTCCAACTCAACAAATCCCTTAGCTCTTCTGATGTTTGTGTGAGAAGACATGTCTTCAGCACATGTCATATCTGTATTAAATGACATTTAGACTATCTGCATACCTCCCCGTGAGGCACCATTTGTACTGAGACCACTGAGAGTGCACCATGTTTCTCAGAGTAGTAATTTCTCTATATGTTGCACACAATGTATGCCATGCCAGAAGATGTCTCTCTGACCCATTATGAAAAGCAGGATCAAACCACAACCCTTCTGTATTGTATCTGGCCTTTTTTGTCCTGACAAAACATCCATACTTCTGCCTCTGGCCACAGTGAAGCTACTTATGCAGCCTGAATTTAGAATCAAATTTGAACTGGAAACAGAATTTTGCCCAAGGATCCTGGTAACTTTGCCACATATTTATAAAAGAGGCAAAAAACTTTGAAATTATGAGGACTTCAGAGTCAGGGAAAAAAAAAGCAGGGGAGTTAGTTAAAAATGTTATATGGTGGGTGGAATGTGGCTGAATATGAATAGATGGGGTTTTCAACACAAGAGGGAACAATACAATTATGTCAGTTCCATTTTGCAGGTGGTGGAACAGGAGTTTCCTACAGGGTGTCACATATCCAATAAGATGCAATATGGTTGGCAATTTGTCATTGTTAATAACTCAGCTGCTTACCAGACCTTGGCAGTGTTGCTGACCTCATTCTGTGTTTTCCAGCAGGAAATCTGATAGCTCATATTTACATTTTCTTATTTTCATTCCTCTCTCATTTTTCTATATTAACTTGATTCTGAATAAAATACTAACACATATTTTCAGAGAATAGTGGAAGTATAGCAGTATATGGTTAAAAGTGTGGGTATAAAATTAGAGTTATGGCTTATTGACTGCATTTTCCAGTTTTTCTGCATGCGGAGTCTAACTCTACCTGAGTCAAGAAAAGCTAAATACATGTACAATATTAGCCTTAGAATCATAGAATGAAGAACACTGGAAGTTATTGCTGGGGATATAGCAAGGTCAGCTAAAGGAGGTTGTCCAGGTCCTTGTTCAGTTAGGTTTTGAATGTCTCCAAGGATGGAGATGCCACAACGTCTCTGAGCAACCTGCTCCAGTGATTGACCACCCTTACAGGGAAAAAAAAAAGAATTCTGTGTTTCAACAGCATTCCTGCATGCTCAGACAATGTCTTTATTTTTCTTCCTGGCCACCTATTCCTGAATTTATTTCTTGTATGCTTCCTTTTGATGTTTAAGCTTAGATTCTCTTTGTTCACCCATCCAGACATGCTGCTGTCTTTGCTTGAGTTCCTTCTTAACAGGATGGATTGTTCTTGATCCATGAAAATCAACTTCCTGTCCTCTAGCCCTCATTTTTCCAGGACCATATCCTTTGGGTTTCTTTGAAACAGATCCTTGAGAAGGTCAAGGTCTATTCTCACAACATCAAGGTCTTAGATCCTGCTGTTTGCCTTGCTCTCTATTCTCAGGATTATGAGCACCACCTCAGGGTAACTACAGCCAAGGCTACTTCCAACCTTCTTATCTCTGACCAGTTCTTTCTTATTAGTAAAGATAAAATTCAGCAGTGACAACCTGTGTCAGGCAGTTGTCATCAGTGTACCCCAGAAACCTTCTGGATCGCATGTTTCCTGTTGTGTTGTTCCTCCAGAAGGTATCAGGATTGTTGAAGTTCTTCAAGACAACCAGGGCTTCTGAATACAAGGCTTCTTCTGGTAATCTGAAGAAGGTTTCATCTACCTCTTGATAACAAGAGGTTCTTCTGCTGTGTCACCTAATAAGATGACATCATCTTACGACATTGAGAAAGAGAAGAAAATCATTGAAAACCTTCTGAAGGATTTTGCCTAAAATGAAGTAAGGTTAAGGGACCTGCACAGGAGACCCAGTTTTTAGGAATAAATTGGCAAGACGGGTGTGACCAGATCCCAAAGGATGTGATCAACAGGATAGCAGCTATGTTCCTGCCAACTAGTAAAAAGGAAACACAGGCTTTCTTGGGTGCTGTGGGATTCCTGAAGGAAGTGTATCCCAGACTACAGTTTGATTGTGAGTCCTCTCTATCAAATGACCCAGAAGAAGAATTATTTAAAATGGGGCCCTGAACAGCAACAAGACTTTGAACAATTTAAACAGAAGATTGCACATGCAGTAGCCCTCAGACCAGATCGGGCAGGACAAGATGTTAAAAACATGCTTTATGCCACACCAGGGAGAATGGTCCTACCTGAAGCCTCTGGCAGAGAGCACCCGGGGAAACCCGAGGCTCACCTCTAGGGTTTGGGAGGCAGAGATACAAAGGAANCACATGCAGTAGCCCTCAGACCAGATCGGGCAGGACAAGATGTTAAAAACATGCTTTATGCCACACCAGGGAGAATGGTCCTACCTGAAGCCTCTGGCAGAGAGCACCCGGGGAAACCCGAGGCTCACCTCTAGGGTTTGGGAGGCAGAGATACAAAGGAACTGAGGCCAACAATACTCCAACTGAAAAAGAGATACTGGCAGCAAATGAAAGAGGTCAAGCTGCCTCAGAGGTGCTCAGTACTGAAACACAGCTCCTCTTGGTGCCCCAGCTGCTGGTGCTAGGCTGAATGTTCAAAGCTAGGGTATCCTCTACATACTATGGAACAGATGCCATGTGGAGTAAGTGGGTTGCACTGATAACAGGCTCGAATAGGGAACCTCGGCCAGCCAGGAATGTCAGAGGTGATCACAAACTGGTCAGAGGGTAAAGATTTTGGGATGTTGCCAGAGGAGGAGCAGGTGACATGTGCTGAAGAGGCCTCACCATATAACAAGCTGCCAGACGAGGAAAAGCAATATGCCCTGTTCACTGATGGGTCCTGTTGCATCGTGGGAAAAATTGACAGTGGAAGGCTACTGTATGGAGTCCCACACAATGAGTCACTGAAGCTACTGAGGGATAGGCTGAATTGAGACAGTTTACAGAGGTAATATATTTTTTATATATAATTATGTAGTAGGGAAGATTGTCTGCATTAGTCCTGCTTCAGGTCAAGGCAAACTCATCCACAGGATTGCTTTTGCTCAAGGACCTTTGTGCACCTGATGGGTGATGCAGGAGGATAGAGAAATGCAATGTGTACCACAAGGGGATTTAGTTTTGTGTGAGAACAGCCAGTGAATTAGATTGCATTATGTTAGTTGTTAAATAATTCTGCTTGGCATTACACAGATGGTATAGAATAAGGGATGAATAATGTCCTAGGTTTGGCTAGGATAAGGTTAATCTTCACCGGAAGCTAGGAGGGGACCACAGCCAGGATAAACAACAGAACCAGCCAGTGGGATATTTGATACGATAGTGAGGGCTGGCCAGGAGCAAGCATGTGTGTTTTGTGCATGTCAGCTAGGGCTAGGTGGTCAGGGTGATGAGCATTGTGTCATATATCACTTGCTTTATATATTATTTCATTAGTATTATTGTTATTACTGTTTCTTCTCTCTTTGTGTTGTTCTATTAAATTCTTCTTATCTCAGCCCATGGGGTTTCACCTTTTTCTCCTGATTCTCCTTCCCATCCCACTAGCGTGGGGGACAGTGAGCGAGTGGTTACATGGTGCTCAGTTGTCACCAGAGCCTAAACCATGACACCCAACACTTCTTCACACAGCAGGCTGCCCAGTCCTTTGGTCATCTTTGTGGCCCTTCTCTGGACCATCTCCAGCCTGTCCACATCTCTTTTGTATAGCAGAGACCAAAACGGAACACAGTGTTCCAGGTGAGGCCTGACAGTTGCTGAGTAGAGTGGGGTAAAGTTATGCCCTTGTTGATGCAACCCAGCCTGCTGTTGGCTTTTTTTGCCACAGCAGCAAACCGTTCATTTACATTGAGCTTGTTGTCTACCAGGACCACCAGGTCCCTTTCCACAGAGCAGATCTCCAGCTAGGTAGATCTCAGTCTGTGCTGCACTCCTGGATTATGGTTTTCCTAGTGTAAGACCTTCCACTTGTCCTTGTTGAACTTCATAAAATTCTTGTTAGCCCACTCTTCCAGCCTGTCCAGGTCTTCCTGAAGGGTGGCTCTCCCTTCTGAAGTGTCCACTTCCCCAGTCAGTTTGGTATCATCAGCAAACTTCATCAGGATGCACTTGATCCTATCATCCAGATCACTTATGACAGCACTATATATAGATCTTCGGCGGGCCCCACTTGCGATAGGATGTCAGTTTGAAAAAGAACTATTTGCCGCTACCCTCTGCATGCAGCCTGTCGGCCAGTTCCACACGCACCACACAGACCACTTATCTAGACCATAACACATCAGTTTATCTAGGAGGAGGCTGTGGAGAACCATATCGAAGGCCTTGGAGAAATCCAGGTAGACAATTTCCACCACTCACCTCACATCAACCAAGCAGGTTACTTTGTCATACAAGGCAGTCAGGTTTGTCAAGCATATTTTGCCCCTGGTGAATCTGTGCTGGCTTTTCCTAATCACATGCTTCATTTGACTTGTGATAGCCCCCAGGAGGATTCATTCCATAAGTTTCACAGCGACTGAAGGAAGATCAATGGGCCTATAATTTCCTGGATCCTCCTTTAAACCCTTCTTGAAGATGGGGGTGACATTAGACTTTTTCCAATCTTCTGGGATGACCCCAATCTCCACAACTTCTCAAAGATTATGGAGAGTAGCCTTGCAATGACATCAGCCAGATCTCTTAACACCCTTGGGTGGTTATAGTTAGGGTCCATTGATTTGTAGGGGTCAAGCTCCTGTAATATTTCACATGACAACTCTTCCTGCACTGACAGCAAGTCTGCGTTTGCATCCACCTGGACTTTTGTTCTGAAGGCCTGGGGCCCAGCAATGCTGGTAAAGACAGAGGTAAAGAAAGTGCTGAGAATCTCTACCTTCTCAGTGTTGTTGGTAATAAATGGCACATAACATGCTCTTGTCAGTTCTTCAGCTTTCTGAGGAAATAGTGATGCCTCAGAAATCTCTGTTTCATCAGGGAAATTTCTTCTTTTGCAGTGATACATCCGCAGAGGTAGGAAAACCAGCTTCAAGAACCAGAATGCAATGTGTCACACATCTGAACACAACTGCTATTCAAGATGTATGATATGATACCACTATAAATAATTTTTAGGTTGACCCAACAAAGAAAAGGCCTAGGAAGGTCAAAAAAGATGTTGTGATAATTATTCTATATTATGCCAGCTCTCCTTGGAGTCTTTCTCTCTTCGTTTTTAGAGAATTTGGGGTTTTTTTTGTTCATAGACTTTTGTCACAATACCAAGGAACATAAAACATCATAACAATATAAACCATTATAAGTGATGTGAGCAGAGTGACAAATTGAGGTTAATAACTATGCTTACTTGTGAATAGTATTCTGTTTTTGTGAATATCCTGGTATATTTCAATGTCTATTTTGAATGTAATTTTAGAGTAGCTAAATTAGTTCAGCATTCATTGTGAAGGTGGAAATCAAATTCATATATGAAATCTCAAGTACCTGAAGTTTGATGTCTAAATCTTAGGTAGCCACCCTAATCTCCCATTTTAGTCAATAAGGAGCAATGAGAATATACAGTTTCTGAGCTCCTATGAGCATAAATGAGCATATATGGGTTCTATCTCATTCTGAAATTTGTGTCTAGATTACTGGGATAATCTTATTTTCCAGGGGATATATTTAGCTGCTCAAGCATATTCAGCTACTGTCAAATGAAATTTTCTAACTAACCAAGGCATCCATGACACTTGGAAAATCTGACACACAGGTTATGTAAGAGCTGCACCTTCTGGACCAGCAGCTAGAGGTCAGATATAAAAAATCAATAGCAGCTAAATAAAGCTGAAAACAAGAAAAGTTAAAGCCCCTACAATAGGGTCAAGGTGACCAGAAAGCAAAATCCTCTTGCACAAAGTAGGTGTCAATCCACCAGAGCAAGCAAGAAAGCTTGGGACATTTAGTAGGATGGAGATTTTGATAGAGGAATAATAATTGAGAAAATAGGACAGAATCAGCTTGCAGAAAATGGAAAATCAGAAAACCATCCTGGAGAGATGGTCACAGATGACTTACCAGAAGCATCTTAACTTCCTTTACCTGTTTTTAGAACAGTATCCTTTCTAGGGAACATTTGTAGACAATAATCAGTCTCAGTACTGTACATGAATGAAACACATGCAAACATCAGTGGTTAACTGGATTTACTGAAGTAAATGGGGGAAACTAGATTTTTTTTTTTCTTGCTAAATAAGCATTTTCTGAGGTTCCTTTTTAACCTTTGATGCAATTGTAGTAGAATTTAGTGGTCTGCAAAATTTGAAATTTTCATAATATGACTGCTATGGTAAACATTTTTGAGATGTGTAGAAATTTTGAGTACAATTTTAAGCACCAAAAAGTGTAAAATATTTTGACAAGCTATCTTTAATTATGAAACAAATTTAAATATATAATATTGTGTAAAATTTTAATGAGACTGAACTTAATGGTTATTTTACAATAAGAGTGTAGTATTAAATATTAATTTCTTAGTAAATGAGTCTATTGTAGGCAAAATCGTAATGGACTATACACTTTGACCATACTTTGCAGGAGAAAATATGGCTGAGCACTGCCTGTGTTGGTTGGATTAAAACTAGCACAGTTATCCCATCCGTACTATAAATAATTCCTCAGTTTACTCTAGGACATTGCCCTTGGATGTGGTTATGTAGGGATACTCAGGAAAATAAATTGAAAACAAGATTGTGGATATAAAGTGTATTTCTTAACCAAAATTCACTTCATACCAAAAGAAGTTGAACTTATCTAAATTTCTGAAGTGGACAAAATCACAGAATCACAGAATAGTTGGAGCTGGAAGGGACCTCTGGAGATCATCTAGTCCAACCACGCCTGCCACAGCAGGGTCACCTAACAGGTTACACAGGAATGTGTCCCCTCAGGTTTCGAAAGTCTCCAGAGAACAAGACTCCACAACCTCTCTGGGCAGCCTTTTCCAGTGCTCTGTCACCCTCAGAGTAAAGAAGTTTTTCCTGATATTGAGGTGGAACTTCCTGTGTTCTTATTTGTATCTGAAAAGAGACTCATCCCATCCTCTTGACATCCACCCTTCAGATATTTATAAGCATTCATAAGATCTCCTCTCAGCCTTCTCTTCTCCAGGTTAAATAGCCCCAGGTCTCTCAACCTTTCCTCGTAAGAGTGATGTTCCAGTCCCTTAATC
The DNA here is from genome assembly GCA_013400335.1 of Eurystomus gularis. Classification (NCBI taxonomy): domain Eukaryota; kingdom Metazoa; phylum Chordata; class Aves; order Coraciiformes; family Coraciidae; genus Eurystomus; species Eurystomus gularis. The sequence goes on along the minus strand of VZZY01011883.1, from coordinate 613 downwards.
ATCCTCGTAACCCTCTGTTGGACTCTCTCCAGTAGTACCCTGTATCTCTTGAACTGGAGAGCCCAGAACTGGACACAGTACTCCAGATATAGCCTCACCAGGGCAGAGTAGAGAGGGTAGATAACCTCTCTTGACCTTCTTGGCCACAAAGGCACATTGCTGGCCCACAGTTAAGTTATTGTCCACCAGGACTAATGGTCCTTCTTGGTGGAGCTGCTTTCCAGCAGGTCAACCCCTAACCTGTGGTGGTGCATGGGGTTGTTCCTCCCCAGGTGCAGGACTCTACACTTGCCCTTGTGAAACTTCATTAGGTTCCTCTCCACCCAACTCTCTGGTCTGTCCAGGTCTTGCTGGATAGCAGCAAAGCCTTCTGGTGTGTCAGCCACTCCTCTGAGTTTTGTATCATCAGGAAACTGGCTGAGGGTATACTGCATCCCTTCATCCAGGTCATTGATGAAGATGTTGAACAAGTCTGGACCCAGCACTGACCTCTGGGGAACACCACTAACAACGGGCCTCCCAGTGGATTCTGCACTACCAATAACAATCCTCTGAGATCTATTGTTCAACCAGTTCCCAATGCATCTCACGGTCCACTCATCTAGCCCATACT
>VZZY01011882.1:0-36140 GCA_013400335.1 Eurystomus gularis | reverse complement strand
TTCAGTGTCTTGGTGGAGCTGTTATTGACAATTGTGGGAAGAAGTGTGTAAATAAAGAACAGTGTAAAAACTGTAATGTTTTTGCAACTGTAATGCAGACAATACACAGTCTTGAGTTCCATATGGTATAGAAAGGAGAAAATACTCAATTATGTCAAATATTGTACTTTTTAAAGTTAAATCCTATAACTGAAGCCTCTTATGTCCCTTTGGGTAATTTTGAAATCATGTTCACACTTGATAGTAACTTTTGCATTAATTAGCCATTTATGAATACTGTGCATTTTGGTATGAGGAAGTGAGTAAGTTGGGGATCACTTTGCAAGATGAAGGAGAACTCTGCATCATTTCCATATAAAAGATACTCATTTTGTGGATGCAACATCCATGATATGTATCCTTTTCGATCTCTCTGTGTTATTTTACTACAACTATCCATTTATTTGTTCCATTTTGAAAATGCATTGAAAAGTAATTGAAAACCACTATGAGAGCCCATATTGGTCATTTCTCAGTCATTTCCAGAGCAAATGGGCTAAACTTAGTGTAAGAAAGGGTCGACTGGTTTGAAATTTGCTATCCCTTTGAATTTTCTTCAGTATGAGACAAATGTCCTTCTTTACATCTCCAGTGGAAAGTTGTTGGCAACGGAAGTTCTTCAGGCCAGATTTCACTCCTGCTTTATCTCCTCGTGTTCTGTGGGTGTGGCACATTATTGTCGTTTGCTGTCTGACATTTTGTTCTTAGCATTACACAAAAAGTGAAGTAACGTGGTGCCGTGCATCAACTATGGTGTGAAATATGGTCAGTCAAGTCCAGTGTCATTCCTGATGTTGCCTCCAGGGTGATCCAGCCCTTCCAATTCCTCTTTGGGGGCTCACATGTTTTACTGTGAACAGTCTTTTTTGGTGTTTGCAGGATTAGGTCACGGTCCCCATGATTGCCTGGTGTTAATTCCCTTGTTTCTTTTGGCTGTGATATGGTGTCAAAGTGTTTTTAAAAGTAAGATTGGGCTGCTCTGGGAAAACTGGGTAACATTTCTCCTTATTTTGACACAGAATGGTGCACATTGCAACTGCTGACTTTTGCTGAAAAGAAAAATCTGTGTGGGTGATTCAGAATAACTGTGTCCTGTGCTGTTTTCCTCTGCAAGGCCAGATTTGTAAAGGTCTGTGCTAGAAGACTGTTAGCTAACGTATTCTAAAGTTATGATGAACCTAATAGGTTTCTGGGGACACAAAGAGCTGTAGCAAGCTGTTTTAGGGTCTGCTAAGCACCAGAACTATAGTGGATGTGTGGTTGAAAAGAAAAGTTTCTTAAAACTGTTTTCCACTGTCACACAGAGGCTTTCTTCTGCACTCTTCTCTCAGAGCTGAGAGTGAACCAGAAGCACCGGTATACCTGCTGTAACTTAAGACAATAGCTCTAATATGCATGGTGTATTGGTTAAATGGTTGCTTTGATTCCTCTCTGAAAAGGCAATGGCAACTCCTGAGAGAAAAGATATGCATCATGTTGAGCAAGTTTCTTTTCTCTTTTGTTATTGTCTATTCTGCCTGCTGTTTGGAATGTGTAAAATGATTCTGACAAGCTTGATATGTGCCAAAACCCAGCATGCCCACTGGTGGGAAGATTATCATCACCCAGATATAATAAAAAGCTTCTAGAAAAGTGCCTCTAATAATGGGCTGCTTTTCTGGGGCTGACAGGGATTTCTATTTACTTTAGCAGTACCCGCTAGCACCACTGTAGCTAAAGGTCTGTTAGCATTTTCATTAGAAATTCGTTTCAGGACTTTATAACCCAGCTGGAAAATTTGCTTTGAACTCAAGAGCCGCACAGTAGACTTTTATAGAGACTTTTTTATTTTCTTGTATTTTTGCACTGAGCTGCTGAAGTAAGCTATTTATTCAATAGTAAAATAACGGGGAAAACAAAAACATGTTAGCTACTAAGAATTCCACTCACAAAAACATATAGTTTGTGTTTGATATCATCATCTGAAAACTAGAACTGTGTATAACTACTTGTTGAATCTGGGCTGAGTGCTACTGTGCTTAACCCCATGGAATTATATACCTTAGGAGTAGTAAAAATGTGCTAAGAGTCACAAGCGTGTGGCATTTGCCTACTTTTCCACCTCAAAAGCACATGTGACTGAGTTTAGCAGTTATAATTTCTGATTCTGAATATTATAATCACTGTTCATAAGTAATGATCACATTTTATTTTAGATCCTGACTGGGTGCTTTGTTCTTTGCAGTCATAGAATCATGAAATGGTTTGGGTTGGAAAAGACCTTAAAAATCATTTAGTTCCAACCCCCCTGTTTGCCTAGGGACACCTTCCACTGGTCAAATGTGTTATCTCAAATGACTATTTTCTTTTTTTCCCCCTTCTTTTCACAGGGAGGTAAAGACACACTTGCTTTTGCAAGTCTTAATGTCACATACAACACTACTATTATACCTATCTACAGTTTGAAAATAATATTCAGATACTTTTTATTATTAAAAGCAATTTAATTTGTTGCAATTTTCTTAATACTCAAGGAGAAGAACATTATAGATTAATTTATTTGCTTTACTATGTACCTTAGATCTGTTTGGGTGTACAAAGTAAAATCAGCTTCAATGATACACCAACAGGAAACTAATTGTGTAATTGAATAATTCAGTGAAAAATTAATTTAAATTTAATATAAAAATAAATTCAGCAAAAATATATTCCCATGGAAGGCCTGCCTATGCATAAATAGGGCGGTGGGACTGTACAAAACAACAGAGATGCAATATGGTGATATTTTCAGATTATGTATAACTTACTTGTGAGCAAATATTTACAGCCTCTGATTAATATTTTAGATTTCTTTAGTATACAAACATTTTAATCAAATTTTCCAGCAAAAATGCTTGTTAATGTGTAGAATTTTGTTGACAGTATTATTGACAAAATTGTGTGGCATGTTTACAGTATTTATATGATGCCCAGGATGAAAACAGCCATATCAAAGTCTAGCTAGAATGGGCTATAACCATATGTAGTTATTGTTGCTGTTGATGACACTGATAAAGACAATTCAGATTATAGTGTTTAAAAGCTGTGATTTTTTTTTTTTTTTTGTGTATATACACAACTACAAACAAGTGAGATGAGATCATCTTGGTGTTACAGTGGAGAAACTGAAAAGGCTTCTTCATTCAGAGGTGTAGTCAGGGGGAAGTTGCAGCCATCCTGGTCATCAGCAGGCTCAGTATGAGTCAGCAGTGTGTCCTGGCAGCCTCTCATCCTGGACTGGCTCCCTCACATCCTGGGGTGTATCAAACACAGTATAACCAGAAGGTCAAAAGAGGGGATTATCCTTCTGTTGTCAGTGTTGATGTGGCCACACCTTGTGTGCTGAATGTGGTTCTGAGCCCCACAATTTAAGAACATGTCCTTGAAAGCTGGTGAAAGGGCTGGAAGGCATGTCCTATGAGGAGTGGCTAAGGACTTTGAGTGGCTAAGGACTTTGAGTGGCTAAGGATTATCTAGTTTGAAGAAAAGGAGGCTGAGGGGTAACCTCATTGCCCTCTGCAGTTTCCTGAGGAGGGGAGGTGGAGAGGGAGGAGCTGATATCTCCTCACTGGTATCCAGTAATGGATCACGTGGGAATGGTTCAAAGATATGCCAGGGAAGGTTTAGTCTGGAAGCATTAGGAAGCATTTCTGTACTGAGAAAGTGGTCAAACACTGGAATAGGCTTCCTAGAGACCGTGACAGTAGTCAATGACCCAAGGCTGTCAATGCTTAAGAGGTATTTGGACATGCTTAATAATGTGCTTTAACTTGATCAACCCAGAATTGGTCAGGCAGTTGGACTAGATGATCGTTGTAGGTCCCTTCCAACTGAAATACTCCTGTTGTGTTGTGTTGTGTTCTACTCTATTTCTCTGTGTTTCACTAAGCAAGAATACAGTATGTATTATATTCATGTCCATAGAACAATTTCTCTTGACTACAGCCAAAACTGAGTCTGGCATTTCAAACAGGTACAAGCATGTGACATTCTCACCATGTAGAAGAGTAAGTTCAAACACTATGCATCCCGACGTGTGACCCTCTACATTCTTTCCGGGCCAGTAAGAGAACAGTCTTTAACAGTTTACATTTACAGAGTGATAGATTAGAAATAAAATCAATATTGGTCATTAAAAGAGAACAAACCTCCCCAGCTACTTTTCAAGGCCATGTTTGCTGATATATTACCAAACCTATTCAGTCAATGAAAAAGATGGTTACATAAAGAGAATTTTAGTAAATACTTCTCCATATGCACGTACTTACTTACTGCATTAAGTGAGATTTATTTTGCATGTGCTATTGAAATTTACAACAACATAAATGTTTCAAAAATCATATATTTAGGTAGTGCCTCTCAACACCTTCTTGAAACATTATCCATTAAAACCTTTTAACTGATGGAAAAAATATTGCCATCATGTTGCTATTGTATAATCACAGCAAAAGTAATTTTAAAGGTCATGTGTAGAAACAGAAGAACTTACAAACAGTTTAAAAGAATTTAATTCTTTGAAGTGTTAGCATTTTTTAGTGTCTAATCAAGCATGTTTCTTAAGTTGGAGAGAGGACAAGGTTAAAAAAAGTTGATCAGTAAGAGATTTTATCCAAATTATTAGCTGTTTATTACAGCCTATACTGAAATGGTTGTGCATCTATGGGTCCCACTGTGCCACAAGCTTCTTAAGTGTGAACACTTTTAAAAATTGATCAATATGTACATCCCATTCATGTTGTTTCCATTAGATTTTAGAAAATGGCTGGCACTTCTGACATTTTGTTTTCTCTTTGGAGGTCTTGTGCTTTCTTACATTAGTAAATAATGACTACTGCTTTTGGAAGAAGGTACTGGAGAGTTAATTTTCTTATATGGACATGCCACGAGGGTTAAAAAATCCTGTGTGGATCCAGAGCTGGGAGAGCTTGCAAATGACTTCCCTCAGAGGAAGCAGGCTCCTTTCAAATGGTTACTTTCCACATCCCCTCTCCCTTCAAGGAGAGTTGTAATTTTCACTTTCTGAGGACTGAGGACACTTAATGTGTTTCAGTAGCACAGCTATCAAGGCATATTCCTGGAATGCACATTCTTTAGCCTTAATTAAAGTGTAGAGAGATTAATTGTTTTCAGGAGAAACCAATGTAATGGTGTGCACTGACCTCTTGTACCACCCAGGCCACAGAGCTGTGCAATAATTCTCATATCCTGCTCTTAACTTCTGGCGGAGGAAAAGGTGCCTCTCAATTTGAAGTCTGTGGTGATCAACAGTTCACATACATCTTTAGATAAACTGTTCTCGTTGTTCATTATCTTCACTGTTAATTCATTTTCAGTGTAATTTGTTTAGTTTATTTCTGGACTTTAGACCTTATCATGTCTTCATCTACTTCTATCAGAAAACTAGTCCCTACTAAAGTACTTTCACACCCTGAACAAATCACGTCTGAGTCTCTCCTTTGATGATTGAAATTAAATTTTCTAAGTTTCCCATTGAGAGATATATATGCTATGGATTTTTAATTTTTTTTTGTTTGTTTGGAAAAAACCAAACCAAGGTTCTTCTGATAACATAAATGTTTTAGGTTTTTTCTGGAATGTGAGAAATCTAAAAATTCTAGTGTTTTCCATATTTTTAATATAATTTCATTGTCTGACTATTGATTACATTTTCTGTAAGAGTATTTGTGTGCAAGAAAGAAAGCAACTATAACAACATGTTATCTATTATAGTATTTCTTTTAAAAGTTACTCCCATCTCTCCTTTGAAACTTAGGACTTACTAATTCCGTAAATGAAAACTGGAAAACTGCACAATGTCTTAAGAGAGAAAGTGAAGAACGGCATGGAGCTGAGTTCTGAGGTACTAAAGACCAGAAAGCTGGCTATAGAATAGCAGCTTGGGTTTGTAATCACTTTTCAGATTACGAATTGTACAAAACAAAAATAACAACTCTTTGAACGTTTTACTGAAATAATTTGATTCAAGGTATCTATTTTCAGATTCTTTCCCCTCATTTCACTCCAGTCAGACCCAATGTGGAAACTGAGACTTAGAAATATCAGAAATATCCCTGGATGGGACACATATAGACATAAAATTGTCCATACACAGGGGCTAACATTGCAGTTCTTTTAATAAGGGCTGCTAGGAGCTTGAATCATCCAAAATTAGTATAATGTTTCTGTGTCTTCCTACAACAATAGCTTCTTTCCAAGCCCATGAAGTCATTTAAAGGATGGGCCAAGGACTAATTGACATTGGCTTTTTATATGTTAGCAACATATTTTTCTTCAGGGAGGAGGATTTTGATTGTAATTTTAAACATCGAACAAAGCCACCTCTCAGTGACTTGTAAAATTTGGTATATCATAGGATGAAAGCCCTGGTTAGGCACTGGCTGCAGTACTTTCCAATGTTGAGCCTTAAAATTCTATTCCTGTCCTAGGAAAGAGGAATGTCTTGCTCCATGAATTCAGTAAATATGAATTTAATCTGAAATCACTGTCTGAAGCAGGAATCTTTAAGACTGCAGAGGTCAAATATGGCTAACTAAAATTGTCTTAGTTTTACCAAAAACAACCTTTATTGTTCTTTGACCCATTCATTTTTTTAAACTAAAAATAATGCCGATAATTCTTATAAAAAGAAAGCAGGAATTTCTCTTAGATCTTAATAAAACAGTGAGGTATTTTTACAGATATCTCCTAATGTTTAAAATTATGCAAATTTTAGAAGTATTCACAGCTGTTTAGCTGTTCAGTTGTCAAAAAAACCCACCTTCTGTCAGTTTTCACAGCCACAGACATGCTACTGAAATAGCTGTGCATGTGCAAGTTTGGTTGGTATTTATGTGTCAGGGCTCTGTTATTAGTGTTTTGTTTTTAATGGAGCAGGCAATATTCTATACATATTTATGTGTGTGTGACATTTTTGTTTATCACATAAGTAAAAAAGGTCTGCTGTTGCCTGTCACAACCTCCTTGATTTGTCTTCAAAATGCAATTCATGCAAATAACAAATCTAGCAAGATTTCATTTACAAAGACAAAAGCTATTTCCTGATACATATGTTTTAATGAAATGCATTTCACTCATGTGTCATCCATATGTGCTAGAAGCTACTGAACTGAAGAAATACAGTTTTAGCCTTAAAAAAGCTCAGCTTCAAATGTTGGTATGCTAAGAAATGAAAATAAGTGGTGCATGAAAAGGAGAAAATAGAAGGTGAGGAGCAAACTGCTAGTAATCCTGGTTGAAAACTCTGTAGGCAGTATTACACCTAGGTATTCTAGAGGAAATGACAGATTATATTCTTATAAGATATTAACCTTCTCCACTAGCATTAAGTCAGTTGCTGTTCCATTGAGGAAAATACTTGGACCTAAGAATATGTTTCTGTTGCAAAATGTTTCCGCCACATTAAATATCAGAGTAAACTGAATTCAGAGAAACTTTCAACTTCTATTCAGACCTTGAGGTAATTTCTGTGTTACTTTTTAAACCTGCAAAGTAAGGTTTGCCAGAATTTCACTCCTGGTAGCAACAGTAAACAACTTGGTGCACAAAATGAGGTAGAAGACAATATTTTCAGTCTTGATTTTAATGATATGCTGTTCAAACACTAATAAAAAATGAAAACAACTTCCTTTGTCAATAGAAGAAGCAGGTAGAACCATAGAATTATTTAGGTTGGAAAAGATCTTTAAGATGAAGTCAAACCGTTAATATAGCACTGCCAAATCCACTACTAAACCTTGCCCCTTGTCACCACTTCTACATGTCTTTTAAAATACCTCAAGGGACGGTGACTCTATCAATTCCCTGGGCAGTGCATAACAACCCTTTCTGTCAAGAATTTTTTTTTACTATCCAAAATAAATGTCCCCTGGCACATGTTGAGGCCATTTTTTCCTGTCCTATCATGTGTTACTTGGGAGACCCGACCAATCCCCACCTCGCTACAACCTCCTTTCAGGTAGGGTAGAGAGCAATAAGGTCTCTCCTGAGTCTCCTTTTCTCCAGTCTAAACAACCCTGATTCCTTCAGCCACTCCTCATAAGACTTGTTCTTTAGAGTGTTCACCAGCTTCATTGCCCTTCTTTGGACACACTCCAGCACCTCAGTGTCCTTCTTGTAGTAAGGGGCCCAAAACTGAACACAGTACTTGAGGTGTGGCCTTACCAGTGCCAAGTACAGGGCAATGATCACTTCCCTAGTCCTTCTGGCCACACTGTTTCTGATGGTGGATGCTGTTGGCCTCTTTGGCCACCTGGGCACACTGCTGGCTCATATTCAGCTGGCTGTTGACCAACACCCCCAGGTCCTTTTCCACCAGGCAGCTTTCCAGACACTCCTGAAGCCTGTAGTGATGTATGGGATTGTTGTGATCCAAGTGCTGGACCTGGCACTTGGCCTTGTTGAACCTCTTGCGGTTGGCCTTGGCCCATCAATCCAGCCTGCCCAGATCTCTCTGTAGAGCCTTCCTACCCTGAAAAAGATCAACACTCCCACCCGATTTATTGTCATCTGCAAACTTACTAAGGGCACCCTCAATCCCCTAATCCAGATCAGTGATAGAGATATTTAAAAAGAACTGGCCGCAAAACCGAGCCCTGAGCAACACCACTTGTGACTGGCCACCAGCTGGCTTTAACTCCATTCACCACCACTCTTTGGGCCTGGCCATTAGGCCAGTGTTTTACCCAGTAAAAAGTTTGAGCTCTAATAAAAAAACAGAGCACATTGATTTAAAAGGTAAGATGTTTATGTAGCCCTTTTCAGAGTGGAAATGCAGTTTGGTGGTGTGTCTCTGTAATGACCAGAACAAAGCAGTGGTTATATCTGCATATTTCTGTTCCCTTGTACTTGTAAACAGAGCTGTCACATGAAATGGAGTGATACATGCCAGACCTGCTTGGGGTATGAAGGGCTTTGTTTACTTTTTTTTCTTTTTTCCCCCTCACTCACTGCAGCAGAGTTGGAAATGACTGACCTGAAATGCATTCATTGTTTCTTTTTTTTTTCTTTTTTCTCCATAATGGAAATTAGAGCTGTTTTGTACCTGCTATGGCATTAGAAAAACAAATTAACAACTTTATTGTCTCATGTTATGAAATGCTTCTTTCAACCTTTTTTTCCTTCAATTTTTAGTATTTTTTCAGCTTTTAAAATAATTTAAGTTGTTATAAAACCATTATCAGTTGAAATAACATATGTTTAAATCCTATTTGTCTCTATATTAATTTGCCTTTATCACTGCTGGATTTTTTTTTCTTAAACGAAGGCTATTGTTTGTGTTTTGTTCTGTTTATCTTCTTAAAATAGATTTTGTATTGCATTAAATAGTCTTTAATAATAAATGCTCCGTCACTAACTTTCTGGTACCCTTTCATAACTGATTTTTAGAACAGCTTAATTGCTTTAAGCCTTATGGTTCGTTACTTGTAAAAGAAAATAAATCTAATCAAACCCTTCATTTAAATGAAAATTAAATGAAATTATATGAGGTTGTACTTACCATTATGCAGCAGTTGTTTCAATGTCTTTTTGGCACAAACCTACACAGATAGTCTTGAATGAGCTCTCTAGCTCAACTTATACCTTGGCTAGGGCAGTCGTCATCTGAAGCTGCTGCCAGTTTAGGTGCTAGAAGATAAGCCTTGCAACTGTGCAGCCCTGTCATGCCCTACTGCAATTGCTAGCAACTGGTCATAAACTTTGTGCTGAGTTTGCAAGGCCTCAGCACTGAGGCTTCTCAGACTTGCTGTCTCTGAACTTTTCTTCACCTCCTTGGAGCTTCGCTCTACTTGGTTTAGCTGTGGCAGCAATTTCTCTAACTGACCAGGTGTCTGTGGCTAATTTGTTTTACTTTTAAAAAATGTTCGTACAGGATGGCAATGGTTTCTTATAGATAGCTGGAACAAGAAACTGTTTTATGTAGAATGAGGTATTTATTATCTAACATAAAGATGTAGTATAGAGAAAAACAGTCCTGGTATGACTGTGGGAGGATATACTATAGAAGAGTACAGGATGTGTTGTAGAGCAGTACTGGTGTGGGATGATCAGAGATGGGACATAGGCTTGGCACTGCAGACCCCATAGTTATAACAAATCAGTTATTACCAGTTAAATAAATGAAGACCTTGAACTGGGGTAACAGGGAGAACAAATAAAAAGTATCTCACCTACATAAAAGCCACCACATTTGTACAGCCGGATGTCATGTGGAGCTGCAAACCAAAGAAGAGAAAGCAAGGTGTAAAGAAGCATGGTAGTAAAGATATCAAAATGACCCTAAGTGGGTTTTAGACAGAAGAAGAAGCCATCAACAGATGGTAAAGTATCCCTAACATCTGCCATTGCCATCATCAAACGGCCCCACTTGCCTTAAAACCCATAGGAAACATGAGCTTAATATCAGGAAAAGAAACTAAGAATTCTGTGTAATAATTTAAACTGTATTATTATTACAACTTTCTTGAATGGAAGCATTTTTTCTCTTTTCTGGATAATAATTACATGTGTACTCATGATTCTTGGATTAGACTCTTAAGATTTCAATAGTAATGACGTATTAGATTATATTAATAAATTATTTGCTTTATATATGAAGCACCTTTTGTCTTCCCATAAATAAGATTTTGAGCATAATGCTCTGCAGTAGTCAACATCCATTTCTCTTTTAGACCTTCATTGATTTCAGAAACCTTCATCTTCTAAGTACTGAGAAGCAAAACTGTATATCTGGTTTACAGAAGAGATTTGATCTCCTCAGATGAGCATTTAAGGAGGAGACATTTATCAGCTATACTTCATTATTTATTCTTCTTAGAATTTACTCATTAACCTGCTGATGTTGTTTATGAATTCTGCTGGTTTAGTCAAGTGTTTTGGTCCTTCAACAGGACAAAAGATTTAACAGTCCAGGGTATTCACATACTTGATATGAATTTTACAAGCATCTATTCTGGGTGTATTTATCTTCTTACTAGCAGCCAGCCTTCTCCCTGAAGACAACCAGTCCTATTCTTGTATTTGGATGGTGGCATGATGACTCGACAAGCAACATTTAATTTAGCTTTGTTTGTCCTGAAGCAATATTGTGAAGCTGTTGGATGAGCTTGTATCTGATACTTGTTTAAAAATGATTCATTTGGAGCTTCAGCAGATGTCCGATCATATCTCACTTTGGATAGGAGGACTACTCCCAAAAGATGAAAAGTGGTTGGTTTTTTTTTTTTTTTTTACAGATAAGTAGATTACAGCTGTGGCCAATTCAGTTCCTTTATGGAAGGATCATATTTGAGTCTACACAACTGAAGCACGCTTCTCAAAGTCTTCCTTTCACAGGGATGAGATCCAGGCTTTCATTTACACTATCTTGATCTATGCCAGTACCAAAAACTGCAGCCAAAGTTTTCAAAACCGAAATCTAAAGTAAATTGGGATGATATTTAACAACAGCTAAGTGGTCTGAATTTCTCAATCTGTTTTTACTTGAGAAGTTCATATTAGCTAGGGTAAGAGCTTTTTGATTGTTAAAGTTGCAGTTCAAGTACTATACAGACTTTCCATCTACAGACACTTTTAAAATCAAATTGGTGAAGTAAATGACTTACTAAATAACTTTGCTTTGTATTTATAGTTGGTGAGGGCTTCTGTTACTGCTGTTACCTGTGGGATCTTCTAGCCTCGAATTGCTAGGAATTGAAATAAATCACTGTAAAAGCCACTTGGAAGAATGCACAACAGTTTTCTCTTAACGCCTGTGATTGTGTTAAAAGATTTTAGTGAAAAGGAGTTTACTCTAGAGAAAGCCAAACAGGGTGTCGATTCTAGAGAATTTAAAGTGGATGAAGAGCTGTCATCAAAGATCCAGAAAGCCAAAAGCCAAGATAAATGGCTGTGAAGTAAAACTAGGCACTTTCTGTAGCACAGAGGTGTTGATCGGCTTAACATTTGTGATGCTGTAGAGCTGTGGATGATGCAGAACTGTATCACTCAGTGAGGAGCTCTGTGAAGGGTTTGGCCAGGTTCATCTAGTGTCTTTAGAGAGTAGTCTAAATGCAGCAGGACTGACAAGTGTTTGGATTTATGCGTCCTTTGCCTTGTGCAGCTGTGTGTGGAGAGGAAATTTATCACATCAAACCCATGTCATGGCGCAAGCAGAAATTAACCAATGGTAAGCATCAATTTTTCTAATGCACTTGATACACAAGATGCACATTGTGTATGCAATCTTTCTTGCCAGCAATATACAAAACTACCAGATTTACAATAGTAAGTGTGTCCTTGTTTTTTAGAGTACATTGGTAGGTAAGAAGAATGTGATGTAGTGCTGCAGACTATTTAAATTGAGGGTTTTTTTCCCCCACATAAAAGGCAGTCAGAATATTTTTTTTTTAAATGGCAAACCATATCTGCTTAAAGTGGAAACAAGATTTTTTGTTGTTGTTAATTCATGCTAATACCTGCTATGGTAGCCGTGTGATATAGACCTAATTCTTATTCAGAGGTCTTTTCCACATTCATTTTTATAAATCAAGTTATTTGAGTAGTACTTGCCTTTCCTCAGACTGGTCCATCTGAACATAAAGCTCTTTACTGAGGCTTAACCTTTAAATAACGCCTTTCCATCTAAGTCCAGTAATAGACTCTAGAGGATTTTGTAAAAGAGGGCTAACTTGCTGCCCGTCTTTTCTGTAATGGCTGAATAATTGCAGTCTTTGCCCATGAAGTGAAAGATCTGGTTCAGGTCTCTCCCTACAATCTCTACATTAGTAGTAACTTTGCATATCCTTATGTGTTCTACCAAAGTTACGAAGGAAAAGTTCAAGAACTGTGCCAGGGAACAGACTATGAAATGAGGGACATGATCTGTACTCTGGTGATTAGAGCACTTGCCTGGAAAAGAGATGTCCTGCAATAAATTTCCTGGTATTGGGATTGTTAATGAATTTCACCCTGTGACTACTTAATGTGAAGAAATGAAGCAACTGTTAAGCTGTGCTGTCAGCAGTACCTGAAACAGCTCTTTTAGAAATAGCCATGATGTTACTTTGATGCAGCATTGTATTTTGCAAATGAGACATGCCCAGAGCTTATTAGAGCCCTGCCTGTACTTGTCAATTAAATGGTAAAAAGTTGCTGGAGCCAGTAGCAGTTTCCCTTCCTAGGATACTGGAAACAGCAGAACCATTGTTGGGAGATAAACTTACTAGTTCAGAAGCAGCGTCATGCTAATATTGCTGCACTACATTCTACACAGCGTTGCTGTATATTCTGTAGACAAAGAATCTCACTGAGTTGTCTGTGCTGTACTCCTTAGTGTACACACTCTGAAAGAGCTGGTCTTGAGGACTGCCAGTAACCCTTGTTCTTTATTGACTTCAGCATCGATTTAATATTCACTGTGAACAAATGAGAATGTTTACATAACCTTTTCCTGATTTTTTTCAGTTAGATTGTTTCATGAAATATTTTCAGCTATTTTGGAAGATTTGCTGTACTGCTGAACTATTTTTAAATTTATTTTATTTTATTTTTAATAGATTTGTTTTCCCTTGACTAAAATGCTGAAGGTAGATACAATATTTTCATATACATGTAAATCCTTGCCTCCTTAATTTTTCCTTCTGTTCCCAGATTTGTGACTAGAAAATAGCTGAAAATTCTACAGTCTAAAAAATCTCCATGGATAAGAAAATTGATATTTTTTTTCCAACATATTTCAAACAGTTATTCTGTTCTTTTGTAAATAATCCAGCAAATCTTAAAAGTGGACAACAAATGGTTCTCTTTCATGCTGCTTTGTACTGGAAGATAAAGCCAAGTCAATTTTACCATTTGTTATTTTTAATTTTTGAGGATGGAAGAAGTAGGTATGTTTCCTTGGTTAGACCTGACCCAAGCCAGGGAAAAATCAATGCTTGAAGGAGCAGTGTATCATTGGATGAACTTAATAACTTCTTTTAAAGAAGAGGAGTCAGTAACTTCTCAGTAACACATCAGCTTTCACATTTTGATGAAAGTGAACCATGAAACAAAAGGATGAAGGAGAGCTGTGTTCAATATTCATGACTTGTTCCTTTACAAATATTTTTTCCACCCCTGTTAAAGTAGAGAATAAAATGTAGAAGAAAAAAGGCAATTGATTAGCAGATTGAAAGACTTCAGAGATTTTTACCTCTTTGACACAACAGAGCATTATGTACAAAGTATTCAGGAAAATATCTTTTGCTTTTGTGTTTCATTTTAGGATGCCTTTTTGAAGGGTATGTTATCTTTTGAAAGCTGATTTTCATTTGTTTGCAATATTACTCTGCTGACTTTTCCCATGATCAGTTACATCCCAGAATACAAAAGGTCATGTAGTCAAAGGGATAATGAAGTGGAAAATAACAAGAATGCCTTGAATTCTTTCCTTAGAAGGGAGATTTAAGGCACATGTTGGATAAAAATCGTGCTTGTAAGGAGGAAGACAGTGTAAGTGATAGCACTGATGCAGTAGTTTCCCTTTGTGTTTGCTGTTTGTGTGGATAAATGTGAAACAATAAGATTCAGATGGGACATGGATGTCTGTGTCAGTTTGTAGAAAAGTGACATCATAAGTACTTTAAAACGCATTGAGTTTGCAGATAGCTCTAGTTCCATCTCATGGTAACAGGAGCTTTTACAAAAAGTCCATGAAATGTAGCAGCTTTTTCACTCGAGTCTGCATTAGGGCCCTTATGAATTTTTCTATTTTCTTTATTCTTTATTACAAAGTGTATTTGCATGAAAACCTTTACTTTGCAGATTCTGCAGCTTAGTCCCTGTCTGAAGAGCCCTGGCTGTATGATACCATTTTAATTTTCATAACAATTTATATCATTGAAAGAAAGAATATTTCATTAAGAGAGACATCAGGACAGAAGAAGGTACTGTTAAAGAAGAAGGTACTGTTAAGTTTCTCTTCCACACTTCTGTTCTCAAAAATAATTTTCAAATTCCTCTGTCCTCCATTTTCCACTAGAAAGCCATTGATTTGAAGCTAAAATAAGTTACAATCACAGTTTGACCCCCAAAAGGACTCTTCTAGCTCTCAAGCTCCCAGCGCAGATTTATTTACATTGTCTTGCTCTATCTTTTCATAAAAAGTGTAGATCATTTTAAGTCATAGGTTTTCCCTGTTCTTTCTACATAACCCATGTGATTTGTTTCTCTTAACAGCTGTGATTCTGCAAGTGACTGCCCATGAAGTCTTAGCCTGACTTTATTATTCTATGTGTAGTAATGTAGCAGTGCTCTAAATTGTGTTCCTGAAGTAAGAAGACTAATGTGGATTTTGTTTCAGAGGGCTTGTGACTTTCCTACAGTTCAGAGCGATATAAACTTCTTTTATGTTCAGTCAATCCAAGAACATTCCTTGAAAAAGTAAATTCCCATTTTTATATAGACAAAACTGAAATAGGTGGTATAGCGTACTAAGCAAGCACACTAAATACAGCCTTTAGAGAGACACTGAGGCCAGAAAAAACTGCTACCTGATGAATTTCTCAATGAAGAAGAAAACATCTCTTATGGTAATGTGTGATGGTTGCTTGTGGTAAAGTCAACCATGTCATATTTTGCAAAAAAGTTGGGGACATTCTTACTCATGTCTATTAATTTCTTTGAAACAATCATAGATTAAATTTAATTACAATTTTTTCTTTTTTTTTTAATTACAATTTTTAGAAAGGATGGTATTCTAGTACAGGCTTGCTTAATTTTGGATAATTTTTGAGGCAGCTACTCTTTCTAGACAGGATCATGTAGGTCACCTTACAGCTCAAGTGAGATCAGTGTTCTTCTATTTGTCAGAATTACTCTTGGAGAAAGTCAGGCTTGTCTTTGATATTTTGGCACTTTTTTTTTTTGTCAGTTACTTACCTGGAAAAAGAAGCCATCTTTTTTTCAGGATTGAAATAACATCTCATTATTTGTTATATCATTTGTAATTCCTAGAACACAATATTGTGGACTTTTACATCACTCAAAAAAGGAGTAAATGTTGAATGTTCTGTCTACAGGAAAGTGAATACTTAGTCATTGTTGTGGTCCATTTTCTGGACAGGTTTTTTCCCACTAAGCCATACAGAGAAATGTAAGATATTACTATTTAAAAACTGGATTAGGGTTCAGAAGTTTCTTAGTTACATCTCTCTTAGTTCTAAAATCTTTTTGCTTGCTTAGCCTTGCAAAAATACTCAAGTGAGGTAGACCATTACAGGTAGGTAGTAAGACCTGCATGAGCCATAAAATGCCAGTAACAGAATCCTACAGCAATCTCTGATATGTGTTTTGGAAAATGTTCTCATTTAGAAAAAGACAAAACATGGAGAATTTTCCATATCTTTCTGGATGTAGACTGAATTCTGTTATTTAAGGAAAAAGTTAAAAAAAGATGTATTTTTAAATCTGGTGTGAAAAGTATTTCAGTTTCAAAACTGTATAAAGTAGTGCTAAAATTAAATGAAAGAAGTCTGGTTACATGCGTTTCAGTGCCAGACGGAATCCAGATTTATTCCACAAGATATGTGGCAGTTTTGAAAGAGTGAGGTTGAAGTAATGATTTCTGTAGAGCATTTTGAGCACTTCATGCTTTTTATACAGTAGTATTTTGGAGGTAGAGAAAGTAGTCACAGACTTGCACATTTAGGGAAAGCAGTTTTGCTGTGAACATCTTCATTGCTTGCTAGAATGAGGTTCTGTGTTAAGTAAGTTTATTCTCACATATCTCTGCGTTCCACCATGCTTTAGTGAAATGTGTGGATTTTCATGCAAATGATTGCCCTTACACCCATTCTACTGCTGCTCTAAGTGTGCAGCAGTCTACTTGAGCTCAGTCTCTACCCAGCAAACATGTGTCCAGAGATTATTAGTGCTTTGTAGGGCAAAGTGCATCAGCTGTACTTAACTGTTCTCTCAACTATCTGTTGCCTCAAAATGTGATTTCTTTTTGTCTGAATTTAGGAAACTTACATTTCCTCGGAGTTTTAGTAAATTATCACTAGACATTGTTGTGATGTTGAAGTCTCTCGCCTTTCAAAACTGCCTCATAGCTACAGGTACCTGTCCAAGTACTTGTCTGTCTCAATCAAAGCATCATTAACAAGAGCCTAAAGAAATCCCGTATCTATGGGTTTGCTCTGTCTGCAAGAGGATGCCCAGTTTCAGATTTATCTCCAGGATGTATCTATGCTGGGGATGGCTGAGGTCAAAAGTCCCAGCATCATTTGTGTGATCAGCAAGATATAATGTATTCTTAATAAAGAACTGCTGGAATTTATAATGTTAAAACTAGAGCCTAAAACAATGATTGACTGTCACCTCATGTATACTGATTGTCATTTTACAATGATTTGTTCTTTTTCCTCTTTATGGTTACTTAAAGTTATCTTGACAGAAGTATAAATCAAATTTTGAGTATGGAGGTTATAATTTGTTGTTCTTAAAATGTCAAGATTTACAAAAAATAAACAATTATAGTGTTCTAAATATTAATACAATTTATTTAATTTACTTTGTGTAATTTCCCATTCTATATATTATACTGGAATATATCCTTAAGGCAAGGATCTCTTCATTTGAGCTCTTACATTTTTGAGGGCTGAAAAGAGGGGTTTTGTCTCTTATTTTCTTATATCAGACCATTGCATTTTTTCTTAGTTCTATTACTAACTGAGAGGAAAAAAGTAAAAAAGATACATATTCTGCTTTTCTCACAGTGCATAGCCTTGCACTGTCAAAAATGTCACAGGTTAATGGTACAACTGAGCTCCATTTATCTTATTCTGACAGCTCGCCCAACCTCATACATCTAGCAACAACATCCCTCCTAAAATAAGTGACATTTCTAGCCTTTGTTCTTTTCATATAGGCCTGTTAAAAGGATTTACAGTAATTCTACATTGAGTTTATTATATGTCGCTTCTTATTATATGGAATTACAGTGGAGAAATTTTAGGCTAATTTAGTTCCATAGTATAATTAATTCACGGTGGAAAATTGGTCTCACCTTAGAAATCTGAAATTATAGGAATGGATTTTGTGAAAAATGATGGTATGTATTTTTAATTTTACAACCTTTCTATTACACTTGTTTAATTTTTTATGGAAACTAAAAAAGGCCAGCAAGTGGTAGACAGCGACCTAATTTTACCCTCAAAAACATATGAGTTCTAACCAGTGGTTACTTATTAATGACTTACAAAATGTATATATATAAAAATTGCTGGAGTGAGTTTTATAAAGCCGGGGCTAACTAAAATCTGAATATTTCATGTTTAAAAAATTAAGTTATTTCATTAAACGTGTTAAAATTGACTATGTGTCTTTATAGGCAATAGCTATATGAAAGCAAACTGAAAGCCCTCCTATACTTGTCACATTTTCAAATATCATCTTAGATATTATCTTTAACTTTGGATTACAGAAACAGTTGGGATTTTTACTCTTGACTTAAAAGAAGCAGCAGTTGAAATCACATGATGTTTCAAATACTTTCTTCTTACTTTGGATAAATTGGATGTTTCATACAAAGAGGGATATTTGTCTTTTATGATCTGGGTACACTGTAGCTTTACTGAATTCTGTAAAGAACAGAACAGAATAGAATAGTTCAGTTGGAAGAGACCTACAACAATCATCTAGTCCAACTCAAAGACTGCAGTCTTTTGAGTATGCCTGGGCAGGAGTTCTGAATGCATCTGCATTTTAGGCAAGTCCATTCCCCTCTTAAAAATTCAATTCTTCATTTATAGATTTGAATTAATGACTATTTCCTGTTTGAAAGATCTGAAAGCTTCTCAAAAAAGGAATATCTTCTTATATTATTTATTTTTTATTCTCTCGGTATTTGTAATAAAGCAGACTACATAGTCATTCCATGAGTATTTTGTAACAAATCTGACAGCTGTAAGAATATTCCTGTCCTCATATTTACAATACCTGGACTAAGTTTTGAATGATGTCTTCTGAATCAATAAATTTTTATTTGAAAATATTTTCCATTACTTCACAATAGCCGTTCTTTTATATTTCCACATTATGTCATAATGTTTCAGTAATATTTCATAGAAAGGGTAAAGTTAATGACATTTATTTGTCAGTTTAAAATTTAAGGAAGTGGTTTACATCTGATAAGGTACACTACATATTTCAGCACTGCTAATTTGAGCATCCAGGAACAAAGAATGGAAGGAAGGGACACTGTCTTCGAAAATACAGTTCACTGAAGAAGAAAACAAAGCCATAACCCTCACCAACAGCCCGTCACTACAGAGCACTTCATCCATCTCACCCCAGAAACCAGCCAACCAACCTCCCTCCTTAAAGATTAATTTTGAACTTTTACGGAACTGCTATGGTTCAAAAGGCTTATGTGCGTGTGGGGCAGGGAGTGGCAGGGTTTTTTGGTTTGTGTTATTCATGGGGTTTGTGGTTTTTTTCTTTTCTACTGAAAAGTTTTTATATCTAATAGTTGTCATGGGAATTTGATCTTTCCTATGTATGCAGCATTAACAAGGTTGAGACAGACTATTAATATGCTTAATACTACTTATGAGTTTGGTATCCCATTTTAAGAAGAATGAAAGCATATTGAGGTGGAAAAAGGGGATAATGATATAATGCAAAAAGTTGTGAAAAACAGGTTTTGTAAGTCTTAAGGAAGAACAGTCTGAGAGTCCACTGTGTGGTCTGATAGACAAGTAGAGGCACGATAGTTTGGTTTTTTGTTGCTGTTGTTGTTTCTGTTTTTGTTGTTTGTTTTTTTTTTTTTTTTCCTTAGAAAAGCATAAAAATCCTGATATTGTATTGTATGAGAGCTGAATAGTTTCCTTTTATATGTGTTTACCCGGTTATGTGCTGCTATGTGTCTTTGAGATTAAGGTCCCAATTTATCTAAGATTAGAATTTAAGCAAGTTTAACCATTTTTCTAGCATATAGCAAATGAAGTTTTGAAGAAGATTACCAGATGTAGTTACTTGGGGACTTGAAAAACAGAGTAGTTATCTTTAAAAAGACGTGATTTTTCTGCTAAACAGAACGGAACAGAGAATAAACTAAGAATATAGGGAAAAGGAATGCAGTTTATATGTCAGAAATCAGGAGACGGTAATTTCTGGCTTTCCCAGAGTCTGCCAATCCATCTTTTGATGAGAAGAATCAAAATACATAGTAGCAACATAAGTGTAACTACAACCACTAGTATTACTTGGCTGAAGTTTGTTCCCTGTGACAGATGAAGGAAGACAACACTAGTCTTGGAGGTGATGTCAGCTTTTCCATGTATTTTAAAGTAACTTGTGTTGTTTGCTAAAAATCGAGCTGCTTTTTCTTCAGTCAGTTTTTGCTAGTAGACTTCTACCATAATGGAAGTTTTTTGGCAATGGCTGAAGTTTCTTCAGATATATTATTGTAGCAGATTGACATAGGGTAATAATAACCCAAAAGATTTTATTTCAGCATTAATGGTAGTTTAAAGATATTAATAAAACAAATAAAATAGGCTGCTTGAGTTGTTGCATTTTACACAAAGGTGCCTATTACAAATAGTGCTGCTGTCTCACGTATGTATTTAACTGGGAGTTATTGTAAAGTTATTTTCTATACATTGAAACTCATAATGTAAAATTTTCTTCTGTGATGAGTTAAATATTTTAAGATATTAAAATAATGATTATTTTATATTCATTTCTGTGGATTATGTGGTCCTGCCAACTGCAGTTAATACAAGAATAATTAGAGTACAATTCACATTCACCACAAGTATTAAGAGAGCACGTTTTTATAAAATGACTAGGTAAAATTAGTGTTTAATAAGTTTATGCAATGATATGTGTAATGGTTTTTTTGGTAGCATTGGTGGATATTTTTTCCCTTCCCAAATGTTTGTTTCCTTTGTATCCTAGTCACACAGCCATCTCTCAACCTCATTTTGTGGACATTAATTTTTTTTCTTTTAATTTCTTTAATGGCATCACCTGCAACTAGCTGTCATACTAAAAGCATAGATTCCTTCCAGAGTGGGTATTTATGCTCTGTCAGCGTCAAGCTACCCCAGGTAGACTCTTAGAATCAGAAGGAGCTTAACTATGTTGGTATGTAAGTTTTATTGGCATGTAAATAGTTTAACATTATTGATTATTTTAATGAGAATTTTTCAGACAGAAGTTGATTTATATGTGTATTTAGTATCTGACACAAGCCAGTATATAATAACCATGAAAATAACATCTGAAACAGATGATTTAAAAAAAAAATTATCAGAAAATGGTTAAAACTATGGATGAATACCTAAAACTAAATCATACGACTAAGCATGTTGTCCAGATGCTCCAGAGGTCCAGATTCTGAGAGACAGAACTCTGACACTGTCAGATAATAATTGCAATAGTTTACAGATTAATATGAAAAACTTTGTCATTTTAGGTGATTTTGACGCCCGTCATTTTGAAGGATTTTGATGTCAGGAAGGGTTTAATTTTTCTCAGCACTGGTGAGGCCACATCAGGAGTACTGTGCCCAGTTCTGAGCTTCCCATTGCAAGACGGACATGGGCTTAATAGAGAAAGCCAAGTGACGGGCCATAGAGATGACAAATGACTGCAGCATCTCTCATATAAGGAAAGCGTGAGAGAGCTGGGACTGTTCAGCCCAGAAGAGGCTTAGGGTTAGCTCAACCATGGGTAGAAATGCCTGAAGGGAGAGTGACAACAGAATGGAGCCAGGCTCTTTTCAGGGGTTCCCAGCAACAGGACCAGAGGCAGTGGGCACACACTGAAACACAGGAAAGTCTATCTGAACCATAGGGAAACACCCACATTGTGGGTGTGACTGAGCACTGGCACAGCTTGCCAAGGGAGCTGGTGGAGTCTCTGCTCTTGGAGATATTCAAAAGCTGTCTGGACATGGTACTGGACAGCTGGCTCTAGGTGGCCCTGATTGAGCAAGTGGGTTGGACTAGATGACTTCCAGAAGTCCCTTCCAACCTCAACCATTCTGTGAGTTCTTGCAAATGCAAGGCTGGCTGTTCAGTATGCTGAATATCAGAATAGTGGGTCTGACTTTAGCCTGATACAAATGCATCTACAATACTGAGATATTCTAGATTTACTTCAGCATAACTGAGACTACCTTAAATTGCCCACAGCTATCTGGCAGTCCAGTGGCACAGTAAAAATAAAACCAAGGTCCTTGTATTTCCATCTGCTTTCTTCAAAAAAAGTGTCAGTAAAAGAAGTGTGTCAAACATCCTCGTTTTTTTCTTTGACAAGAGAAATTTTCTCCAGAATGATATATTCCTTCTCAGTCTTTAAAATTTGTTTGCTAGGTGCGTTTTGTTGCCTTTTTGATTGTCCTGTGTATCTTGAGGTTACCATATTTTCTTTCCTTGGCTTCAGTCTTTCTGGAACTTTTCTTCCACAAGAATATATTTTGAAGGGCAAAGTATCTTGGGGAAAGAGTGAAGGACGGTAGGTTTGAGGTAGACCTATGGTCCTTTCAGAAATGTTGCATTGACTAATTGCTCTATGTAATAGTTTTATAGAACCTAATTAATTTCTCTTCATAGTACATATTGTAGAGAAAGAAGATTTGCAGGTATTAAAATGCAGACATTTCTCATTCAGTGGTAGGGTAGACTATCTTAGATATTACAGAAGAATTTTTAAAACTGTAGATGAGAATATTGTCATTATCGGAATCTGGATTTTAGCCCAGGAAATAGAATAAACGTGTATATTCCTGGAAAAACCCTGGTATCCTACAGTCAGAAAAATCAGATGTACTTGTCTTTCAAAGTACTTCAGGTTCTTTAATTCTTTTTAGGATAACAGATCCAGCATGTGAACACTGTATAGAAAGTTCAGTCTGGTACAGAGCAAATGGAACATTTCTGAAATGAAGTGTCAATGCATATTGTAGCTTATACTAATTCTTCATGGCTACACAAGATCAAATTTCAAGGGGATTTTTCTTTTTTTGTTGTTTTTCTGTAGAATGGGTGAGTTTGATTGTTTGTATGCTAAGCCATTTAATTACAGTACTCTGCTTTTTCACATTTCTCATTTTTCTGCAGAACATACCTCTATTATTATAGAATATGAATCTTCACAGAAATTTCCCATGTTTTTAAAATCTTGATTTGTAGGCCTGAGCTTTTGTTGTGGTATCACATCACAAATAAGCATTTTTTTACTATTATTTGGGCTCTGTATTAAAAGCTCAATAGCATGCTACTCTACACTTCACCTTACTCTGAGAAGCAGAGGCATTTTATTGTACTGTGAAGCAAAGGGAACTAAATATTTGAGCTCCCCTGTTTGTCTGATGTTGTGCCGTTTTTTAAGTCTCCCTTGAAGATAGGTTTTGCAGGTCAATCCACCCAGACCTGTTGCCATCCAAGGTGATTGATGTTATTTTGTCTGATCTTAATCAACTGTGTCAGTCATCCATAGTGACAGAGTAATAGAAATGTCTTGTAGGTATTGATGTCAAATTAGTTTATTAATGTATGCAAGTATAAATTCATACAAAGTGTAGGTGAATGGAGGTGTTAATATTGAAAAGTTAGCCAGCTGGGGAGGAGCTTGCTGAGTGAAGGCCAGTCAAGCATAGAAGATAACAGCCGTTCAGCAAATAAAACTATTGCATCTTCAGAGAAGGGTGGGAGAGAGGAGGGAGGTCAGAATCTTTTCCTAAATGTGTTTGAGGTAAGTAGGTTTGGGCAGAGGGTGGCTGAGTCCTATTGAGGTTTCTGGAGAATCCCCTCAAAGTGTATAACCATAAAATCTTGTTCCCTGGTTCAGGGTATCCTCTGTGGTGTGAACTGGAGATGTAGGAAGAAATAGTTCTTGGTTTGGGGACGCAGAGATGAAAAGAGATCAAATCAACTGAAAACAGGCAGAGATTTCTAACCAGGCTTCCAGTTCCTTGGTGTTAACCTTGATTTTTCATTCATTTTTTCATTAATCTCTTTTTATAAAGCATTTTTAACTGTACAGTCTATTTTGAATGTTGAAAGTAAATGCTTTTATTTTAATCTTATTTTAGATTAGGTGATTTCTGTGTACCATCTGACATCAGTATGTTCCTCACGTAACTCATGAAACTAAACATTAGCCTAGCAGAACACTGTAAAATGGACCCAGCTTTCTCAGTCTGTTACTCACAGACACCTGGAGGATAAGAGAGTATGCCTAACCTTTTACAGGCCAGTTTTGATTGCAAGTACTATGGGGATTATGAAAGGAAAAAAACTGTTGAAGCATGAGTATCTCAATGAAGTTTTTAACAGCTCCCAAAAATGTGGTTTAAGGAAGAAAACTCTCACATTACTACTCATTTTCAAAAGCTACCTGAGTTACTGGACACATTAAAAGCTGCACCTGGTTTTAGCAAGGTTGATTTGAGAAATTCTGGTTTAGGAAACGTGAGAGAGGTAAGTAACCTTTTCATTATTCAGCATCCAGTTTCACTGTTTATCATATTGGAGTTTATCTAAGGGCTTCATTAGTAAAGGTATCCACATTCGTCTTGAGCAATCTGGAGTAACAATGTTGTTGCACGCCTTTACAGCATCACATTAGAGGGCAGTAATACTGGCAGGGAAGGAAAGAAATAGTGTTTGCTTGGAAAAATGGACTGAGCTTTGGGGCTAGTGTGGGCATGTGCTGAGAGGACAGCTAATGTGCAGCTATCTTCTTTCTGTACCTTTCCATTCCTCATGGTGTGCCTAATATGTCCAGGGCTATTAAAAGGGAACATTCATGTGCTTTGTGGAAAACAGCTGTGGCTGCTGTTTTATGAGATTGGTTTGGTTCCCAACTCTGTACGACAGTACTAGGAATAATAACAGTTTGGTCCATTATTTTTTGCCAGCAGAATAGCCTAGCAACAAATATTTAAATTACTAGCAGTTCAATTTGCTAGCTCTTCCTCTGTTCATTTGGCAGAGATGACCAAGGAACAGAATGCTGTTGTCTTTTGAACTGATTGAAAAAAATCCCTGTATGTAGATAATTAAAGCTGGAATAGAAGTTTCTACCAAAGTGAGGTGTCCAGAGGGGTGCACACAGCCTTGCTAGGCATGTGGGAAGTAGGTGCGGGGAGGATGTATATTGTCTGTTGTGTGGCAGTGTAATGGTTAGAGAGATCACTTCCCTAGAAGCAAATACCTTCATTTCATAGCACCAAAATAGGCAAGAAGGGAAAGGAAGACTTGCTTAAAGTAAGCCACTGTACTAAGAATAATGCCAGATTAATGGGATATAGACTTAAGTAAAGTGTCAGGACAATGTACAAGAGCACTGCCTGGCCGAAGGAAATCCTGGATTTGTAGTCTCTGCTCCAAAATTATTTGTAGGTTATTTTTGCTGAAATAAAGAACATAAACACTTTTGAGACAGGGAAAAAGAATCTAACATTGCCACTTCTTGGTCAAATTATTTATTTAAATGCTTTTGTATAATTGTGAGCAAGCTTACCACTGCTTGTCAGCACCTCTTGCTCCTTCTTTTATCACTGGGGCCTTTTCATTTCAAAGGCGCGCTTGAGGCACAAAATTGCAGGAAATAGTGTTGCAGTCTTGTGTGTGTACCTAATTTGTGGCTTTTAGATTCCTATCAGCTGTCTTAATACCTTCTTCCCTGCCAGTACCCTGTGCTGAATCACATTTTTAAATATCCACCTTCTAGTATTCATTGCATTGATAATACAATTGTCAAGCCTGCATTTGTGCATCTTATTCTGGACCTTCTCCTAGTGCTCAGAATTTTGAAATGGTGGCACTTAGTGTTAATTGAATGTGATAGGAACATTAACATCAGGCAAGTTCATGTCTTTCTAATGTTGCTTGAGGGGCCATTATTGTTATTGATTATGATCAAACATCCCATTGTCAGTGCTGAAAAATTGTTGTAATTTGCAGCTGCTGAATATATATGAGGTAAAAAAAATGTTCATAGTTATTCACTTAGGAAGTCAGTACAGCGGTTGTCTGATAATGTTTTTTTTCCTCTATAGCAGTATTGAAACGTAATTTCAATGAGTAGAGTCAAAGTCAGAAGTTACAATCTGTCAAGTGAATGAAGTGTGGACATAAACACATGAAATTCTGCAGTAATGTTACTGGTTGAACCACGTTCCTCTTCTTTTTGAATCCTTTAGGCAGCTGTGCAAAAGTCTAATTTTTCTCTATAGGAATTACTTGCTTCTTTGAATTGTTTGGTGTTACGTGTGCGTTTGGGTTTTTAATTTGGGGTTTGTGGTGGCGGGTTTTTTAAAGTGTATTCTAATGCTGTTGGGTTATTTTTAGAAGAAATCAAAACTTCATTCAGACTTGAATGAGCTGATGTCATTTTACAACCTGAAAAATATCTCCTTGAGAAATACAGACTATCTGAAATTATTTTTTAAGATGTGAAATAATCAAACTGGGCGTGAGAAAGCTTGATTTTTTTCACTATATTTTTTACATAAGAGTAATTATTTCTATACATATAGGCTATGATCTCTTATGACTAAGGAACAGTCTTCACAAATTTTGATGTTTTTATTATATTGGAAATAAAACCAGCCACCAGATGATTCAGTAGTATATTATCTTTTATTCTGTGATTCTTTCAGCCATAAAACAAAGTAACTGTTGAGGTGGTATATTGCTACTCCAAGTCTGATCTGCAGTTTTGTTTCCCCACTGAAAATTATTGTATGTACATTACGAACCTTAAAGTACTGTGTTTCTTGCTAGATTATGTAGATATATACAAATAGGAAAAAGTGCATAGTGCAGGATGGCTTTGGGATGGGTGCTGAATGTCTCTTACAGAATCTTGACTTCTCTCAGATTCCCAGTTAATGAAGCTAAACTTGTAGTAATTCCTTTCATAACATGATTAATGGTGGCATATTTGTGCAATTGGACTGTGACTCAGTAAAACACTTAAGCACATGCTTAGCTTTAAACATGTGAGTAGTTTTGAGGAAATCAATAACTTCTCTGCTAGGTCTCATTTTTACCTTGGAGCACTTCACTCTATTTGGCTTTTGAGAAATAAAGAAGCTAAATTCTGGAAAATTGCTTTAGTCTTAATTACAAAATATGTTTTAGTCATGCATTTGACAAGTTTTAATTAAAGTAGTTTTATATAAATTATATGACACTTGATTTATGTACCCAATATACATTTATGTACTGAGAATTTATCACAATGTCTTTTCAGTATATAAATGTTATTGTATTTATGTTCTGTAAAAGCAATGAAGTCATAATATTACCCTATAATAACATTTCACTTTGCTGTTAAGTCTTTGGTGAAAAGCGCAGTGAAGTATTCAGGGGGGTTGGTGAAACACCGCACATCTGGAAAATAGATTAATGTTTTCTGCATATGTAATGAAAGTCTAGGTATTTAGCCTGGGTTAATATCCCACAGAATTAGTTCATTATCCTGCTGTAGATGTAAATGAATACTAACTCAGCATTGGAAATGCAATAGGAATCAATATAGGGAAACTGAGTTAGTACTAAGCTATGCTGAACCACAAAATACCACCTTGAAAAAAGTACATGTTACTTTTCTGCAATAAGTGTTTCTTCTGAAACCCAAGTATCTGGTTTGCATACGTTCCAGCAAAAAATCCAAACACAAAGTTGATGGTTTAGGCTGTGAAAATACTTAATCAATTTGATCATGAAGGATTATTTTGGATTTGACTACTGAAAGAATTTTTTTAAAGACTCTAGGTACAGGTGACTGTTGTTCCATTATCATGGAATATATTGGCATCAGATATTTCTTTTAATCACACTACTATAACCATTCTTCCTATGCCAGAATATCTACACATTAAATATGGCAACCTTATATTAGCCTTATCACATATTAAGTACATAAATCTTTTCCCTGCTGGCTGTATTTATTTTTCTGTTACTCTGTCTTTGAAATACCACAGAAAATCTAATTTTCTATCCACATCATTACAACTTTGACGCCCTTCATGCCTCTGAGCTTTTGTATCACATATATAGTGACCTGAGCCTCCTTTGTTGTGGTGCTCTCCCTCACTCTGTTTTGTTAGATCCTCAATGACCCTGTTGGATATTCTGTTCCCAAACCTGTGTTTATTCATAGAAAATAACAGCAACAATGCAATAACAGAGATTATGATTAATGTAGTTGTCTAGTATTTGTAACTCAAAGCATGTGTACGGAAAAAAGTATTCTTTCTTCTTGTTTTACTCTCATTAGTGATGTGACATTTGAGTCTATATATTGCCTGTAGATTGTGTGCTTTACGGCTTGTCCTCAGACTTGCAACAGGTTTTTAAATTATACTCTGAGAAGAACATGAAAACAAACCCAGACCTAGATAAGTAGTATCTAATGCCATTGTTTGATCAGATAACATCAATATGGACAGCTAGTTTTCATCCATCGCAAGATGGTTATGACCTAAAACCTCCTAATGGATGAATATTTCATACATTGCAAAGGGTGTGGAAGCCCATTTCTCACGTCAGAGGCATTTCTTCTGAGTTCAAAATGGGTCTGGCTTTGTGTTATTTTCACTTTTCAGTCAGATTCAATTTAGCAAGGCTTGATGATGTTTTGATTGGAACTGAAAGTCTAAGTTGTGCACTAAATACTCCCTTTTGCAAAGAGCCACTGTGGCATCAAGATTCTTTTAGACTTATGGTATTTGTGTTCTTATGCTTACTTTAGCTCAATGCACTGACCTTCAGACTCTTTACTGTATTCTAGACTGAGATGCTTTTTTGGTCTGCTGCTTAGTGTCTGGAAATTTAAAAAGGAAAGCTGCAGGAAAGAATAAAACCCATTTCTTGTCATTAACTGGGTATTTCTACACATGTTTTTCTTTTTAGGCACATTCAAATCACCTTAGAAATTTCCTTCCAGAATTGCATTGAAAACATTTTAACATATGTATTTTTAAACTGCGTGCATTGATATTAATGCTGCAGATGAAAGGAGTTTTAAGTAATTATAGTTGATATGGGTAGTCAATTTTATATAGAGATGAAACATAATGAAGAAATGACTAAAAATGGAGTTATAATAATGTGGCTTGAACTACAGGATGACCTGCTGGTTTCTTAGCAAAATCTGCCTGATACACAGAGAAAGGGTTTAGCTCACACATTCTGGAAAAGAAGTAATAGTCTTTTCCTGATCAGTTATAGATCACAGGGCCACAGATTCAGATTAGGTATAGTTAAAAAAGAGAAGAATGTGCTTGAACAATTACTAGTGAGGGAAGCACCTAATGTTGATACAGTTTTGAAGTTTAGATATCAAGTACTCTACATCTCAAAAATTTTCAGAAGCCCAGATTGCTTGTACAACATTAAGAGAGATGCATTTCTTATGAATTTGGTGGCATACGTTTTCTCTATACCATTGGTATACAAAGCTCATATTAATCAGGGAAAAGATATAGAAGTTGTGGTAGTGCAGCCCTGTGCCATGCTATGATGTCACGACCAGCCAACACGGTGCTCTTGTTTTGGCTACAAATGCAGTGGGTTTGTTCATCTGTTATTTTCTTGTCCCGGGTACAGTACTTGCCCTGGTTTCGTGCAGCATGATTTACACAGAATTTTTATAAAAATACCTTCTCTTCCCTGCAAAGGTTGAAGAGTGCCAATTCTGGCATCCTTGTTCTGCTCTCCAGATTCCTTCAGAAGAAGCTATTCAGCCTATGTAGTTCACAAGCTGTCCTGGGCATTCCTCTCTTCAACTCAAATATCTGTGCCCGAGGTTTTCCGGTCTGTGGTCTAAGAATTCTGTTGATAGTTTGTTACCAGTTTTAAAACAGGGCAACCTTCTGAGAACACCATAGGAAAGGAATTTATGACACAGCAGACTTCTTAATTGAGACATCCATCATCTTTTAGAGTCCTATTTGTTGCTTTTTACTACAGCCCATACCACTTTACACTGGGCATAAAGTAGATGCCAGATTTTTTAATATATATTTTATATTATGTAATGTACTCCAACTTTCACATCTCTGCAGAGTTTGACCCTCAGGCGTCTTTAAGTATTGAGGCTCATGAATGGAGTGTATTGCACATGTGGGAAATATTATTTTTTATTAGAAGGAAATAGCCATAATTACTGCATTAGCTAGCTTGTTAATTCCCTTTTAAAACTCAAAGTGATAAATATGGCAATTTCTAGATGTTTAAAATCTAAATGAAAAGAGTTTAAAAAGTAAAACCTTTCAGGAAAAAAAATGCATGTGGATAAACAACAATTGCATGGTAATTTTTATCTAGAGGCTTTTTAATCACTTGCATTTTTAACCGAGTTTCTTTCTCTGCTACTTTCTTCTTGAATGTGTTGGTATCTCAAACAATTTGCACACTTGCTTTCCTTGCCATGGTCTTACTAAATGTATTGGTCTCATAAAATTTGTTCCATTGTTTATACACAGCACCAAATGTAAAGTGTTTAATTTATTTCGGCTTTTAACTTTCTTTTTAAGCTCTAGAGTTTATAAGATTTAATTTAATCTCAAGTTGCGTATCAGTTGTATCAGACCTTTTCGATAAAACCCTTTCTGATGGCTACTTTATTTTTCCACCTCCAGTACTTAGGAGTTTAAGATAAGGAGGAGCAATGAAGTACTTTGATTTGCTTTGTTGTGTAAAGATTTATAGCAAGTGTTTAATGGGTTGCTATGGATATTACTAATTACTATAGCAACAAAAAGTTCTATCAGTCAGTCTTTTTCTTGTTTCTGTCCTGTATTTTTATGAAGATGCCATTTAGGAAATCTTAGAATGACTAAGATGCTCTCTGTAGTTTCCTTTCCACTGCATTTTGACATAATCCCATGTGTAGCCCATATGACTTTGATGCTTATGTTTTTCGTTGTATTGGACTGCTAGAATGCCTGCCATCTATAATCAGTGATGTAGTTGTTATAGCTACATACTTAGGGAACTTTATCTTTATTCCGCAATTGTATATACAAGTTCTACAAATCCCTGGAGAGATTTAACACTTTTATGAGATCCAAATCCCATAAAGGAGAGAGGAAATCTAACTGTGGAACTGTTAATCTTTCTATCCAGGAAAAAGGTGAAGTCTGTGGTATTTCTCTATGTTATCTTTGCCCAACATAACGTGATTTAATAACTATTTTTCTCTCAATGGGTCTTGTTTTAGGAAAAAAAGAAGTTCACTGGCCTCTATTTTCCCTTGACCCGATACATAGCATTACATTAGGCAATTTTGCCTCATTCTTTTCTGTACCATCCTTCCTAGAGAGTTCTGTAAATCCCTAAACTAGTAGATCCTTTTTCTTTAGCTGAGATACAGCTACATTGGTGTTTTTAATCTTTCTGACATCCTACAGGTCTGAAAGACCTTTATGGTACATGGGAAGGAGGAAATAGTCATCGCTGTGTAAGGGAAAGTCATAAGAATATCTCTAATACCCTTCAAGTATATAGTCTGAGATATCAATTAGTAATTGGGCTCCCCTGCATTTGATCAAATGCTGTTGTCACATAAAAAGTACACACAATCTCATAAACTTGCTTTCTGAGATTTCCAGAATTAGTCAGTTGTTTTACTAACCAAATTTGATGGACTGTAGTTAGCACAGTAGCCTATGTTGATTTGACCTTAATTCTTGTAGGAACAGAGTGGATTCTGAATGTATTTGAATTTATTTGAATTTTTATAGTTTAACATAGGTTAAACTTGGCCCTCATCTAATTTAACAAATGGAAGTCCAGTAATTTTATGCTACAAAAGCAGAAAAATGCACAAGGGAAGAGAAAAATAGAAAATAATAAATGATTTGTTATTTCTAAAACAATTAATATGAGTTTATTATTTCTAAAGCAATTAATAGAAGAAAGCTGTTCATTTTGGTATCTGTGTAATTCTTCAGTTCCTGGAAATATCATTTGATCCTTTGTGATTATTGTAGCAATTTTTCCTGCTTTCCTGCCCTTAAGGAGCAGAATATTATATTAAAGTAGAAAGTCTGTATATTAGACACTATGAAGAACGGGTTTATGTCAAAGTACAAGTAATATGCACTCTGAATTTCTTATTTCTTGACCTTAGACACAAAGTTTTCCTTTTAATAGTTTAAATATTTTAAAGACTTTGGTTAGTGTAAGAATATTTACTGCAAGTGAGTTTTGTATTAATAAATTTAATTTTAAAAATAAAATTATTACTTGTCTATAGAATAAGAAGATCTACTACTAAGAGCTATTTTAGGAGATCTCCAAAGATTGCCTTCTGGAATGAAATGGTTTATATATTCTAAAGATTTTCCTGTTCTTATTACTGCACCTGCTTGCTTTTCTGAAAAGTTTGATGTAAAACTATTAATCTCAATTTTGGAACCGATTTTCTGGTAAATGTCAACATATTTCAATTTTTGCAGTTCAAAATACACCTCTATCCCTTCTGCTTTTTAGCTCTAAGAGTGTCTGATTACATACCAAATCTATATCTTGTAGCAAGAACTTTGAGTCCTCAGCACTCATCTGGTTTTATTTTGTAGAATTGGGAGCGAAATTTTCCTGAACAGCTACTGAGTAGCAAGAGGAGAGAATCCTTGGAAAAGTGTCTAGGTCTATGATTTTCCATACAGTAGGCTTGTAAGTTGACCAATACTTTTGTATTTCAAACTTTTTTCATTACTGCTAGTTTTCAATATATTTTTAAAAAAATATTTTGGAGCAGAGGGGGATTGGCTCAATAAAATTCATGGTGTTTTGTGCAAATGTTAGACAATTGACAAAAATGCTAATGGTATCTCCAGGTACTGGTCCAGATATATATTCTGCATTTGAAAAGCATAGACTTTGTTTCAGCACTCCTGTCTTCTGTTTTCTTTGGTAACATATCAAGCCAAAGTGAGAAGTGAGTTCTGTGGCTCAGGTACCAAAGTCTGAGAAGAGACCACAAGCAGTGTCTTCCTCATGCAGATTCAGAGGGACTTAACATACTTTTCTGTGTGATTCATAGAGTATTATTTCTGGTTCTCTGGTCTATTAAGGCCTTTTACCATTGAGAGAGCACCAAGGTAATGCAGTTTGTGTGAATTCATGTGTAGAGTGTTTTCAATAGCCTACAAATCATAAAATGTAATTTTCTCTTTTAGTTCCTAGTTCATAATACTAAATGGTTTAGAAAATTGTATTAGGTAATTTTCTCTAGTGCATTTGATGTAAATTGCACTAATATTGTGAAGTGCTTTTGTTTAACATATTCTTTGTAAGTTAGATAAATGAAGGTTTCTGAAGGATGGAATTAGATGAAGCTCATTATGATGAACAAGATCACATTAAATATGGTTAATTCTTTGTACTAGCAGTGCCAAGCCAAGTAACTTCACCATTCCTTCTAAGATTGGTTTTTCTTGTCTGTGAGTTGAGGGAAATTTCTTCAGTCACGTCAGCATCACCTAAGATTTCTTTTCCTTGAACCTCACAATATTGCTATCATTAGCCAGTGACAGTTTTCCCATGAGTGTAATGATGGTCTTGCACGTTTTGTGGTTTTGTAAAATAAGAGGAGAGCAGAGAGCAAGACCACAAAGGAAAACATATATGGGCTTTGGGACTTCTGCATTAATGACCACTGGCCATAGGCATTAGACTAAAACGCAGATTGTGTCCATCTTTTGCCAATGTTGAGTAAGGAAGCAAAAGTACTTTTCCACTTGCCAGCACGGTAAATGACAGTGGAACTACAATTCATTTGTGGCTTAAATTGGGTGCAGGCATTACCAGTTTTTATGCTTGCAACATCTGAAGGCACAGAAAGGGGAGAAAACATGACTTTGAGTTAATTTAATATACTCTCTGATTCCTTAACTGCTCTGAACGGATTCAGTAGACAGTACATAGAAACTATAAATGGTAATGAGTTTCTTTTAATAATGAACATAAAATCTGGGATTCTGACTGTTACCAAAGTGGTGGTTCATCTACAAAAAAATCTGTTATTCTTTTTGTGTGATCCTTGCCATAAAGGATTGCTGAAATTTAATGGAACTATAGAAGTATTAGAACAAGGCAGATCACATAATTTACTGCACTTGAGAACTGTTTGAAATCCAGCACTACTTGCTAATTGGTAACTTCAACTAGAGTAAACAGTAAATTTCTGATTTTTTAAATCTTTCTTTAAGTTGAAGAGCCAGAGAGGAGAGAAAAAAAAGCAGCACATAAATTAGAGCAGTTTATAAGGGCTGGACTTGAAAACTATAATACAGAAAGTCTTTTCTAGCAGAATTCTGGAGTGGCACCTGTAGAGTGGTATTTCACTCAAACTTAAAACTTAGACTTTTGTCATAGAAGTATGAACTTCAAGTTGGGTCTGAATAAAAGGAAATTACAAACTTTTACCATGGATCTTGTGTTTTTTGTACACTTTTACTCAGTAGGCATATGAGACCAACTGGATACAACCTGCTGTAGAACCCTGATTTCTTTGTTTTTGAGCTTGAATTCTACTTTGTTTAGAGAAGGTGTTGCACAGGCAGTTTCTGGTGAGGGAAGGAGCTGTTTCAAAAATAGATCAATTTTTCTTCCTGACTTCCTGGTATATCAACAAAGAACACATTCAGTCCACCTCATAATGTCATATCAAAATTCAGCTGTCCGTGAGTAAAGAATGCTGCCTTCCCATGCAGAAGGACAGTACCCCCAGCTGGGACATATCATTCACCAGACACAGTTTATAATTGGCCTGAAGAGGCCCACGGCCTCTTTTCATGAGCTAATTGTGTGACTGAATGGCCATGATAACATAATGCTAGATCCACTATATCACAATTGTAATAGAGGAGGTACTGTTATGTGGTCAGAGTAGGTATCTGAGAAAGGATGAGCAGCATTTAGTGCATGGCATAGCATTTAGACTTCTGTCACTCAACCACATTTCTTATTCAGTCCCGAGTCACTGAAGCTGAAGTAGTCACTTCTAGTCAAAATGATTGTATTAATAGATAATTAGAATAGAACAAATTAATAAAGTGAACAATTAATTAATCAAATACTTTATGTGAAAAAAAATATCCTTTTGTCTAGTATAAAATATTATTTATATAGTCTAATAACTTATGAAAATATAATATAATAAATCTTGAAGAAAAAGGGTCACACTCATCATGAACCTTCACACTTTTTTCTTCTGAAAATGAAAAGAGTCTCAGAAAAACTAAGTCACAAGATCATTTTCCAGAAAGCAGTAGGAGATAACGCTTATCTTAAAAAGACTATTGATTTTGGTTTGCTTCATATTTTCAATTCTTTTTACAGTTTAATACTAAATCATTCTTTAAATTGTTTTTTGTATGCTGATGTCACATGTGCTCTCATAATGGCTAGTTAGAAGTGATACTGTTGTTATAATTAGAAAGAAATGTGTTGGTATTAAATGGAATTTAACAAAGACCTCATCTATATTAGTTTACGGACTGTAAGTAAGGGT
Source organism: Eurystomus gularis (assembly GCA_013400335.1). NCBI lineage: Eukaryota > Metazoa > Chordata > Aves > Coraciiformes > Coraciidae > Eurystomus > Eurystomus gularis. Next base: position 557 of record VZZY01011882.1, on the reverse strand, counting down.
CTGCAACCAGGTCATGAAAGCCAAGCAGCCAGTTAGTCTACAAAGCAAAGAACGTCCCCAAATCAGAAGTGAGTCTGTGAATATGCATTATATCATGATCAGAAGGTGGCAACTGTGAGAGGTTCAGGGTAGCTCTCAGGGCCAGGTCCCCGGGGATATGAGGGTTAGGAAGGACAGAGCATATTCCCTTTATGATGCCATCCCTTGCACAGATTTGTTGTGTATCACTGTGCTGAAATGAGCTTCTGATGAATCATCATACTGTTTCTTTGCTCTCTGTCCCTTAGACCTGATAGACTGGCTTCAGACTTGGAAACTGTGTATTTTGGTAACTTTTTGTTACTTTGAGTTCTCTCAAAGTGAACTGTAATCCTGCAGCTTTTCCTTCCTCTGGCTTCTGCCCTTTCAATCCAGTAATTAAATTGGATCTTGTGTGTTTGTGGTAATCTTTGCATTTAGTCTTTTTCTACAAGACAACTTTTATTATGATTCATTAACTGCATGTTAATTCATAAATTATTCCTTCTATTTTATAAAGTAGTGATGTATATGTTCAT
>VZZY01011881.1:0-42362 GCA_013400335.1 Eurystomus gularis | reverse complement strand
GTTTACATTTCCCATTCCATGGGGAGTTCCTGCCTTCCCTGGGAGACACCTGTCCTTCAAACCGGGACAATATGATATTCTTCTCTCCACTCATTTCATCTTAGTAGCATCAATATATTGAGGAAGCAGTTGCAGCTCCTCCTGTAGTATCTGCCTGTTCTGACAGAATGATGGAAACGAGACCTTTATCATAAATGTATTGTATTTTTTTATAAAGATAGAAAGTAAACCTTGATGTTTTATTTCCCCTCAAATTATTTCTAGTCCCTGCCTTGAAGCTGACACACACTTGCTTCGATTGTTGCTTTTTGTCTGATGGAGGATCCTTTAATCTTGTTCAATTCCCATATTTCTGGGCTGTAAAAGTCTTCTTCAGTCAGATATGTACGCAAAAGCACAGAAAATAGGTCTGGATTACTAGTCTGTTCTGTGTCTGATGTCAGGACAAACTATACCAATCTGTTTTGAAAACTCTCCCGTGCTGAATATTTTACAATCTCCCCAGGCAATCTATTCTAGTACTTCACCTAGCTTACCCTTAGGAAATTTTTCCTAATCTAATCTTGTTCTCCCTTACACAATTTAAGTCCATTGCTTCTTGTTCTAACCACCATTTATGTGGAGAACAAGGTACTCTTCTCTCCCTTTCTCTACTTCTTTCTTATGTATTTGAAGACTTATACCATGCTCCTCTATCAGCTTTTTCTTCGAGCTAAGCAATGCCAGTTCTTTTAGGTTGATATCTTTTAGATAGATCACATTTTCTAAACATCTGATTATTCTCAGTTGTTCCGGACTTTTCAACATTTTTATTTTAGCATCTTTTTGCGGATTGCTTGCTTCCACCCCCAGCATACACACAGACATGCATAAGGGGAGTCTGAGGGAGCAGAGTTTGTTTAGCCTGCAGAAGAGAAGGCTGGAGGGAACTAGTTGCTGTCTTCAATGAACTAACGCTGTGTAGAGAAGACAGAGCCAAATTTTTCCATGATGCCCAGTGAAAGGATGAGAGACTATGGTCACAGGTTGCAACTGTGGAAATTTTAACTGACTATCGGGAGTAAGAGTGGTCAAGTATTGAAACAGAGGTTCTGAGAGGCTATGAAACCTCCACCCCTGGAAATTTTCAAAGCTCATCTGATAGGATCTTAAGCAATCCGACCTAGCTTGTAAGCAAGTATTGCTTTGAGTATTAAATTAGATGACCTTGAGAGATTCTTTCCAGACTAAATTATTCTGTGAATCTGTGTGCCTAAAACTTATCATGTTACACTGTGCATCATTAATGCTGTGGAGGTAGAAGGTAAGGGATTAATTTCGTAGTTACAAATAACAGTCCTATCACATATCCCCAAATTATTTTTGGCTTTTTTTGCAGCTTTATTGACTGAAGTTGACCTTATGGTTTCACTATAGCCTCCAGACTAGCCAGTAGGACTAGTTCTCAGGAGGCTTTTTATTCTTGCTTTATTCAGCTGACTCTTCCTAGTTAATTATTCTAAAGCTTTCTTGCTTTTTTGCATCCCTCTTTCTCTTTTTCTCTCATTCATTTTGTGAGGTTCCTTTTGAATTTCAGTCCTGCCCATAAGAATATTTGCAACCCCTACCAGCTTGCTTAGTATATAATAATTTTAATAAACCTACATACTCATCTAAATCATTAATAAAACTGTTGATATTACAGGACTTGTATATATACCTTCAATTTTGGTAAAATTCCTTCTTTAAGACAGAGAACAACAATTGCTGTCCAAATACAACTTTTGAATAATTTTTGTATCTACCTTAAGCAATTTCATCTCTACATATTTTACTAGTTTGCTTGTGAACATGTTAGATGAGACAGAGTCAAAGGCCTTACTTAATTAAAAAGATGACATTTTCTGCTTCTGCTATATCCGTAAGGTATGTTATTCTGTCACAGAAAGAAATTAGATTGGTTTCACAAAATTTGTTCCTAACAAATCCTTACTGACTGTTTTTAATCTCTCTCTCTCTCTTTTTTTTTTTTTTTTTTTTTTTTTTATGTTTTTATGTNTTTTTTTTTTTTTAAGGTATTTTCCAATGATGTTGGTAAAGTATCTAAGTGGTTCAACACTTTTTTCACAGAATTGAAATTACATGTTTGCACTAAAATTTTCTGTAACTTCTTTTCCTTTATAAATTACCCAGTTGCACATTTGTCTGTTTACCAGTGACATTTCCATCTTCTGTGATTTTCTGAAGATCCCAGATAATGTTGCTTCTTTGAGAAGCCAGAGTGGTGAAACATATCATGACTATCTGGTTAGAAGTCTTCAGCTTTTCAGTTAATCTGTGGTCTTTTCTTTCATAATTGCCTTAATTTCTATGTCTTTCTTATCTTTATTATAAGATAATTCTATCTTATCCCACTGTTTATTCATCTGAATGTGTTGACTGTTGGGCTCCTGTGTTCTACCTTAATCATTGTCAGAGACAATCAGAAGGTCTCCATTCCCTTAAAGCTAGGACTTGCTCATTTCTTGAGACACATGTCAACATTTTCTAAATCTTTCCTTCTGATCACGTCACTCTTCCTAACAAATGTCTGTTAGGTCAGTTGAATGACAGCTTTCATCTTGAATTAATACTTATGCCTCTTCTTGATTGTTTCCCAGTCTTCCTATATGGATGCACAGAAATCACAAACATATAACAGTCAGTTGATTCACTAAACTTATTTCCTTTCTATGATGCTGCTATGAATAACTTTATCCTTCTTGCTTTGAGGGACTTTACCCAGAGGGTTGCATTTCCTTGTTCCCAGTCAGTTGTAGCTGAAGAGTCTCTTCTGTGAAGCTAGTTAATGTCAGGCAAAGCTGTGTAAACCGTTTTAATGATACAGAAACCACCCTCCACCAGTGGCCTATGAAGGATCTTCCCAAAGTCAAGGAAACTAAAGCCCTCCTGGTGAACCATCTGTGCAGCCCTACTTTCATCTGTAGGATGAATCTACCCTGGTCTGATCCTTTGACCCTTGATGGAAGGATTAATGAAAATACCATCTGAGCCTCTGACTCCTTCACCCTTGCTCTGAGCTTCATTGTCACTTTTGATCTGTTTAGAGGCATTCTTGGCAGTATTGTTAACATCCAGATCCTTTGTTATATCACATTCGCTTCAATAGCATACGCTATTGAATAACCGTTTTAGAGGATCTCTCTAAGAATTTGTCATTAGTCTTTGTGCAAATAATTATCTGTCCTTGCGCATGCTGCAAAATCTTTTTTACATGCAAACGCTATTGTAAGGTATTCTTTCTCAGTCTGGCTAAGTTCATGCTTTATTGATGGAAAAGTCGTTCATTAAAATGCCAAGACTGACTGTTTTCTTGTAGTCGTTCCTCAGTAGTTCTTACTGCCAAAACATGATGGCTGGCTTGTTCACATCATGAAACGTCAAGATGTGACTGCAGTCAATGCTATGGTAAGGAGGACAGCTGTCTATTGAAGAGATTTGTAAAACTTGACAATCACTTGATTTGCTTTTGTAGAAATGAGCATCAGGAGTGAAGTCAAAACACAGAAGTCATGAAGTATCCCAAGGACAATATTGTACTTACTTTTAGCATTTTTTCTCACTTTTAATCCATTTGTTATCTATTTGCTGGCTGTAGCAAGCAAATATGGGAATGGCTATGCTATGCCATGGCTGGTACCACATTATCTTCACAGACATAATCCCAGTACACTTGGTTAAAATGCTGACTTCTGCAAATCCCATTCTTACTGCTTGCTGGCAATCAAAATTTGGGTGTAGGTTTGAGCAAAAGATGTACCTAGCTGCAAGCAACTTTATTCTGTAAGGCATCTTTTGCTGTGAGGTTTTTTAGCTTTTTTTGCCAATATTTTTTTGGTATTAGGTATACTGAATTAGAATGTGTGCTAATTTTTCTCCAGTAGGTGTAATTTTATCAAAGAGTAAGGATGGAATACTTAAATTAGTTAATTATGAGGGTTTAATTCATTTAAGAAGACTCCTGGATCAGATGAATAGTTTTTTATTTAAATTCAAGGTTTAGACATTTCTTCAACATTTTCTAAATGAAAAAAAGTTATTTCAGAAGTGCCAATATTTTTATCCTAAATGCTACAATCAAGTTTTTCCTTAAGAGAGTTACTATGGTGTTTTTCATTTCAACATAGCTTAAAATGTTACACAAAATGAGTAACTTAGTCTTGAGCCAGATGTAGTTTCATTGCTTCTTAATAAGATCAAGAATTACAGACAACGTATGATACTGAAGCAGTATCAGAAGCAGAAGGAAGTCCAAGTTAATATAATTGAGAACTTTCATGTCCACTTGTCAAAGGAAATGAACTAGAGACTGCTTATAAGACAGAAAGTAAAATGGTTTGATTCTTTGGGGTATTCTGTGGGAAGAAGGGTTTTAGTTAGGTTATATGATCCTCCATGTTTGTTGGAAGAAAAAGGAGTTGTCCTAGGTAAAGAAGACATGAAACTAGGAAGAAATGAAACTGAAAACGAGTGGCTGTAGTAGCTGAATTCTGAATAACCTACATATTCTTAGAAAAAGTTCATACTGTTTTTTCTGAAGTATGGTGGAGAGGTCTGCAGCACAGGGACCAGGGGCTCTGGTCACTCTAACTGGACTGGTTAGAAGGTAAAGCCAGTAAGTATCTGTCAGAAATAAGATTGCTTACTTTTTCACAGGTGATACTGAATTGCTGTGGAGCAAAGTCATGACAGAGCACTGGAGAACAGACATCAATACGTAATAGAATAGAAGCATCCCCCAAAAGTCTGCAGGTTATCAATGACAATTTGATAACCTAAAAATAGTTGCATTCAACAAATGGGAACTTAATCTTCAGTTTAGCATATCGAGATCATGGATTGTAAACATAGTACTTGGTTAAATGTTGCTGTATTTCTGTTGTGCAAACAAAAAGATGACTGGATGCCAATATATTTTTTTTAATAAAATATCTATGTATCTTAAAGGAGAAAAATATGAATGATAACTGGATCCTGGTGCAGTAATATCATACTGCGTGCTCCCAAAATATATTTCTGGCATTGAAACAAAACCAGGACCATTAAAGCTACAAACTAAAAGAAGGTACGTAAAAGTATCGGTTAGAGTTGATCATTAAATATTCAAACAACATATAAAAAGTAATTAAAATGCACAGAAAACTAGTAGAGGGAATCATAAAATATTGATTGGAACAGAAGCTGAAATAAAATCAAACTATGTGTTTTAAAAATACAGGGATCAAAATAAAGCCTAAAAATTGTATTTATTTATTGTCACATAGAAATAATGGAATTGTCAGTAGTAGAGGAAATGTTTGATAAATGTTCTTATATTGCAACCAGGTATTATACACCTGATAGTAGTAGTGCCAGTGATAATATTTTTTCACGTTCTGTAAGTATCTCTGAAGGTTGCTAAACAGTTAACTCATTAGGTTTAATTTATTTGAAGAGTTTTTAAATATTCAAACCATGATTTCTTTAAATAAGCTAGCTGGTGACCTCTCTGGTCCATTTATGCTGGTTTTCCATATTTTTTGAAACATGGTATATTCCACAGAACTGGAATGAAGCTATTGTTAAGCCAATATTTTAGAAGTGCTTTTGATGCTATGTATAAATATATTAAAAAAAAATAGAATCTTTGGTAAAATTCTATCAATAATTAGTAAAGAATGAACACATAATGAAAGGAAAGTAATACAAAAATGAGGAGATTTCAGTCTTTTAAAGCAGAATTTTGATCATGGCATAATATTATTTAATTATTATTTTTCTTCACTGTTTTATTTATGACCAAGAAGATGTTTCTTAATCATGGCTGTTGGAAATATGCAGTTGACACAACTGTTTGGCAGAAGAGGATGAATACTCTAAATTGATCAAGTTATCTGTGCTCCTAGGAAGATGAACATCAGCATACATATGTAATCAAACATTTAAAAATACAATTGATATTGAAAATGAAAAGGACAAGTTGTCTTTCATGGCAAGCAGAGCTTGCAAATACCTTTTATAAGTAAAATCAGTATGTAGCAGGTAATTGTGTCCAGCTGCCTGCTGTTCAGAAAACACATAGATAAACTGTGCAAGCTGTAAGGAGGAAGCATATAAGCAATCAAGGCTGGGAAAATATTCCCCTCTAAAAAAATCTCAGAATTTTCAAACTGGTTTGCTGTAACAGTGTGATGCACAAAAACGACAATGCACACGTCTTCAGTTTGGTGGGCAAGTATTAAAATGAGTAGAATTAAAAAGACTTACAATTTAGAACCTTGCTGTTTCATGTGGCCAAGATTATAAACAGACTAAGCCTAGCAGTCATGTGTCTTCCTTAACTATTTTTTACATTTTCTCATGACTACTTCAATCACAAAGTATGTGTGAAGAGTAGCTTGGTAAATGCATGAGTCAGTCATGCCACACAACTTTAGACATTTTTTCCAGGCTCTTGATCCTGGGTTTTTCTTAGAAGGTATCCTTCAGTATTAACTTTTAGCAACAGTAAAACTATTTGTGTGTTTTTTGAATTTTTTGTGTGTCACTCCATTTTGGTATCAATGACTTAGATAACAAAGGAACATATTGCAGTCTTTGCTGCCTGTAACAGCTCTTCCAGTTGTTCTTGCTTGGCTTGGCTTGGCTTTGTATTGAGCTCTGTTGCAATTTCAGATTTTTCCTGCTATCATCTGAAGGATGTCCAGTTGCAAAACACATCCTCCTCTCTGTCCATCTGCTCATGAGAGAGGAATTTGGTATGCTGTCATAATTACGGTTTTCTCTCTTCTTTCTTGTGTTTTCCTTTCCCTCTCCACATACTTAATTTCTGATTTCATGCACCTGCAGGAGCTGGCTCATTGCTGACCCCATGCTCAGTGTTTCCAAGTATAAAGACAGAGAAAGAACTCCAAGACAGTGGGATATTTCAAGCATCCTTTTTTTTTTTTCCTTTCCCACATATTCATAGTACTTCTTGAAAATACATTTCCCTACATTTCTAATCGTAAGTCTGTACTAAGACTATCTTTACATTTTTACTCCTGTGATAGTAAGTTATTTCTTGTAATTGATATGACCAATATATTACCCTAATTAACCTTCAAATAAACATATTTATTCAGGTGCTTTGCAAAGAAGTGAACTTTGTTTGTTAAAGAAAGAAGTTCAAGATTAAGATCCTTCTAGTACAAAAAGATCTCTTTCTTTTTTTTTTTTCCTGATAGTTATACTATCCCTCTGACCTCAACGACAAGGTAGTATTTCTTTAGGGAGCATTATTGGCACTTAGAATGGTCTGATTGCAAATTACACTTTTTTTCTATTATTTTTGTGGAGTTTTATGTTGCTTTCTCACATTCAATGTGAATTCCTTTGCTTCAACATTATTTCAGTGGGTTATCTTCCTGCACATCATCTTGCTGTACACTTAGAAGCCAGTTTTAAAACAGGCTTAACTTTGTAGACATGCTGTTTTGTTTCCTTTGGAACAGTTTGGAAAGATGTTGTCAGCAGATTTTGTAGGAAATGGAGCAGCATGAAGGAATAAGGGGCTATTTTTGAGCATTGCCAAGAACTAGTACAGATTTTGAGATCCCAGGAAAAATAATTTGGTAGATTTTGGAATGTGACATTTAAAATTAACATTACAAATACTTCTTCTATTATTAGTGTTCTTATTTCTGTTACTCTTAATGTCTTGCCAAAATCATTCAACTTGTAAGAAAGGAATGGAAAAATTTATCCCAGGAGTAACTAAAGGAGTTCTTAAGAATTCAACACTTGCCTTAAATATTTAGAAATTATGTATTCAGAAGAGGGGGCCAGGGAATCTTGTTGCAGAACAACTCTGTTGTAATATTGCTCTTTCTTCAAATTGTTGAATGTTGTAAGAGCCATGCCAATAGAAAATAGAGAAACTAGATAAAGTTGTTATTGATTAACTAAAATGTAAATACTTTTCGAATTTCTTTTGGTGTGCAACACAGCCGAACTCTGTCCAGCACCAATCAAGGTGCAGAGCTCATGCATTTGAATGATGATGCTCCATAATGTGGTAAGGGCAAGTGGAGTGCACATACATAAATGTGGAATGAAGAGTCTTCTGTAACTAAATACATTCAGGGGAAAAAGACTGCCTATTTTCTCAGGCTGAAAATCCAGCTACTAGCAAGGAAACAGGCAGGAGTGAGGAGCAGACCTTTTACAGTCAGGCCTAGTGCATTCATAAGTTTGTAGGGGATTGAACTAAAACTGGCAACCTGGAGGCATCAAATCTCTTGTGAAATAGGCTCAGTTTGATATTACTCATCAAGCATTAAAAAAATAGTCTATGAGGATCACTTACACCCACATGTGTACTACAGCAACTGGCTGATCCTTGCTCTGTGGTGTTTGTTAGTTTGCAGCATGCATTTTATTTTCTGTATGTTGATACAGATTCAGATAGTGAGGAGGCAAGAAAACACTTTCCTCTGACCCTTTCAATAAAGACTAATCTCAGCTGGAGATTTTCTGAGCCCCAGGCCCTAGGAAAATGACCTCCTCAGGTTGAGCAGAGTGGGGAAAGGGGAGGTTCATCACTGTGGGGCTGCCATGAGTGACACCTGCGGGGATGTAAAGGGAATGATAGAGAAACGGGTAGAGTCTGGAGAGGATGGGTCATCAAGTGGTGCCTCTGGAAAGCAGGCCTTTGTGTTAATTAAAACCCACGGCCAAGCTATTGCTTTACAGGCACAGTCTAGCCCTTAATCACTGCAGATTACAAGACCAAATGGGATCATTTCCAGTGCTACACACTAATAATATTTATTAGAAGGCCCAGTAAAGCTTTCCTCTGTAGCCAGGTTCTTATTGTATGGTGTCATTACATAAATAAGCCTTGGAAGACTGTTTCTAGTTACAGCTATATAGCAGAAGGTTTAATCTGAGAGGCCCAGTAGGATGTGATTTTCAGCTTTTTTTTCTGCCTACGTGATAGCAGACTAAATGTTGAGGATGATTGGGGGACTACAGTGTTTCAGCCAAAAACACTCCATGAAANTTTTATTCTGGGGAGACTTTGCCAGCATCAACTTCCCATATGTTAGAGGCATCTCAGGGTTTATTAGTAAGCCTAGGTCAATTGAGATTTGCCGTACTTGCTTTCATAAAAGCTGTGTGTACTATATACTTCTTGAACTGGAAGTCACACAATGCTCCTTATTTGCCTTCAATCACTAGCAGATGCAGAATGGTCAGATAATTTCCCTTTAAATTGACCCAAGGGATTAAAGGAATTCAAAGGAATTTCCAAATAACTAGTGCCTCCGCTCTCCCTGATTTTTCTTCTTGAGCCTTCAGGGTCAGAGTCTCCGGTAACTTGATCTGTCTCTCCCTCCCCCTGATTTGTTCACTTCCTTCCTTTTGTTTGCCTCTGGAGCAGTAACTGAGTAGCCAGGCTGAACTCCTGTGCCTGTTAGCTTCCAAATTTTTAAACCAAACATTTGTGTAAATCTGGTGGGAGGTGTGTGCTCTGTTGAGAGGACAGGATTCTGAAATGGTAGCAGTTTTCAACCTTTAATCCACAGGTATCCATAGGCATAGAATTGCATCAAAGGTAAATGTGAAAAGCAAGACTGTTGGCCGTAGCTTAAATTTTCTGTGTAAGGGTCCCAGCTTGCACTGAAAAAAACTAGAGGTTTGAGAAGAACTGAAAACTGCCCTCAGTGCAGCAGATAGAGTACTGGGAACAAGCACAGGTCTCCCAGTGTTCGTTAAAGCTGTCCAGAATAGGAGTCAAGAGGGGCTGCTTCACAGCAGAAGGTGAAAAATCCAACCGGCCAAAGAAGAGAGCGGGGCCAAAATCTGTTTCCAATCAGGGATGGCTAATGGCAGCTGTGCATTTTTTGTTGTTTTTTGTTTCAGACACTGGTCAGGAGTCTTTGTGTAGATTGTCTCAACTATCAGGGGACAGGAGCTTACTTAGCAGGTGGCCATCTGAAAAGTGGCTGATGCTTTTAAAAATACCTCTACCTCTTTTGTTCTCTACCTACTGCCATGACTTTGGTGTTTCTAGTTTTGACATCTGCTCTTCATCCAATTACTCATTTTGACTATGTACTTGTACAGCATGAAAGGGGCTTTCTTTCAAAGGCTCTATGTGTCATTACTTTCTTTACTGACTGCCATCTTCTCTATAAATCTGTTTCTCTTAAAAAAAAAATCAAACCCAGCAACCTTCTAATCACACTGGTGATCAAAAAATCAAAAAGAGCTTTACCAGTGTTTTTTCCTTGAATTTCATAGAATCATAGAATGGCCTAGGTTGGAAGGGACCTTAGAGATCATTTAATCCATTGAATTTATTAACATAAAGAGTATAGATAAAGATAGATAATCATTAATATATGAAAGTTAGAAATCCTTAAGTGACTGAAAAAAAATCTTCAAAATATAAACAAGATCTTTACAAATAAGACAGTGATTTATGTCTCATACTTGCCAAGAACATGAAAAAAAGAATCTCTTGTCATGGCTAGAACTGTCACCTTCCTGTTCAATGAATTATGGTCATCCCAACAAAGGTAATTTAAATGTTTATTTTACCTCATCATACCTGATTAAAGAGAGAAAAACCGTAAAATAGGGGAAAGAATATAAAACATTATTTTTCTGGAATAACATTGGATTTTTTAATAGCAAGTAGTTGGCATTTAGAGCTAACATTTATGTTATTTCTTCTTTGTAAATCTGACAGGCGAAATCTGTAAAGACAGAGTGAAGCTTGAGGTACTTCTGAATCCAACCAAAGTAGCCAGAAGTGTTTCTAGCAATTTTGTCATTATTTCTTTGGAACTGAATCCAAAGAGCCTGAGGAAACTCAGATGTCAGGCTTAATAAATGAATGGGATCTGAAGACAGATACAGAGAGAAAAACTAGACAATGAACCAGAGGGGAAAAAAATATTGTCCTTTTTTGAAGTTCAATCGTATCTTTGCTTGTTAAATTTTTAGAAAGGAGGGAGGAAATGTTAATGAAGGTGCTGTATCTGCACAGCAGGCCTTTTAATCCTGTGGCTCCTCCTTTTGTGCCCTGCTCTACTAAGTGCTATGTCCTGTGATTTGTTGCTTTCTGGTGACGAGGCAGAAAGTGATTATATAAAGTAAATGAAACCTAAACTGTGGCATAGATGGAAGGAGAGACATTCTTCTTCATGTTCATACAGGCATCTTCCCATATATCAAGCAGCAAGTTAAAGTGGTTTCAGATGAAATGCAAATATCTAAATTAGCCTCAGAGTATGTAATGTTTTCTAGCAGCTTGTGGAAGTTGTAGGCTCTTTGAGCTAATCCAGGATGCAGAAACTCCTAAATTGTGAACCCAAATATGGTCTGTAATTCTTTTATATGACATTTCTCCCATGTCATACTGGTGAATGAGGCACATCTATTAGTTGCCTCAGGAGAGAAAGATTAGCTAATTTCTCCCAGTCATGCCAGTTTGGGAAGGAGGCACTAGCCATTTACTGGAAGTGACATCCATGGGTAAACCCAAGGACAGAATGAGTGTGAAAGGGGCTTTAGCCCAATGATTTTACTGAGGAAAAATATGGGGGAATTTACTTGGATCTTGGACATCCAAGGCAGGCTGGTAGGCAATTACAGCCAAAGCAGGGAGCTGCACAGCTACAACTTGTGCCGCTCAAATGCATAAGGTTGCAATCTAAACAGCTAGTATAACATATGTAGAGAGAGAATCATAATCTAAATTGCTACAATATGTATTTTGTAGTGTGTTATACTCTTTTGTTTTAAATGATCCAACAGATGGTGGTACTTTCTCGCACGTCTTCAGGGAGGCTAGACTTATATTTCAGAGCAGGGATGTTTTTTCTGATATTCAACCTACATTTACCTTGGCTTTCTTCCATCTTCTGACTCACAGTTATACCTTCTTGGACCAAGAACCCTGTGCAGCTCCATACTGCAGACCACCGTGTAGTCCCCTGTAGATCTGAGCTTGTTTCCTTCTGTGCATGAAGAAGAGGAAGAGGGGCTTGGTGGATCACTCATAATCAGTCCTTGATCTGAATAATTCTGATGTCTCCCTGGTGCCTGCAGTTCATCATAGCAACCATTAATTGGTATTTAACTGATCTTGTTGCATTTTAAGTCCATGAAAGCACTGAAATTGATTTCTATAGAAGAATGCTCAGGACCTGTGGTTTTGATCATGTTCCTTCATCCTTTATTTATGGAAGTTCTCTCAACTTTCTCTGATATGTTAGAAACTTTCTGGTTTATCTGAGTTGCCAAGTATGAATATTAACGTTTGTGTTCAGTCACACCACTGCTATACAGAGAACTGTCACCTCTTGCACTTAAAAAATGATGGCTTTTTTCACATAATTTCATGAAGTGTATTGATCTCTTTTGTCACCACTTTCCTATCACAAGTTTGTTGCTAATTCTGAGTTTTCTATTAGTCTTACTGATTTTTTTTACCTCCGTGGTTTTGCAAGTGCTTCCCTCCTGCTGAATAACTGTTTCAATTTATTTTCCCTTAGACACATTAATTTGCCTTTTTCATGTTGAATCTCATTTTGTTACTTCCTGCCTGTATTTCTGACTCTTCTAGGACACTTTGTTTTATGATTAAACAAACCTGTTCATAGGCTCCATGAAAGAAGAGATCGTGCATTTGTAAGTTTATTTTTATTGAATCATAGTGAAAATTGTACCTTAAGGGAGGGCTTTATTACACTTAACTACTTAGCCAGGATTTATTAAAATAAACAGCATAGGAGTCAAGACCTTCCAGATGGGATCTCACTCTCAATTTTACTTCAAAATATATAGGGACTTGTGGGTTATCTACACATAATTCCTTTGATTAATGAAGCTTAGATTAGCCTAGATTGGTTGCTCATTATTTTTGGGTTCAGATACTCCAAAACGCTTTATATATTATAGATTTGGACAGGTTGAGCGTGGCGACTGAGGGGAAGTTTCCTGTTTCAAATTATTTTTTGTGTGGGACCAATAACTTAAAAAATTACATAAGAAAGAAGTGACCTGTACTTTATGCTCTGCCATGATTAAGGTGATTATAGCATTTTCTGGGACTCTGTCTTTTTAAAGCCATCTTAGTTTTTGTCTTGCTGTACTGCGTAGGGAAACTAGCTGAAAGCCAATTAGATGTTATGCAATATTGGTGGCAGTTGAGGAAGAACTGAATTTCTACACTGAAAAGTGTCTTTTATTAAATCTCATCTGTCAATTTATTTAAGAATATTGTAAGAACCAAAGCCATACTTTTCTACTGCTGCACTGAAGAGTCCAAAACATCCAGTTAAAAATTAGATAGTTTGACTTTGTAGAAAGTTTGTAGGAAAATAAAGTATTTTGCCATATAAGTGGAAGGGTTGCACTGACCCAGGTTTTCATCTGTTGCATCAGTGTAATCCTGAATGAATTCTACTGATCCTAGTGGGAAGATGTGGGATTTTTTTCTGGATTCATGCTGGCCTCACTGAGATCAGAGTCTAACCTACTGTTTTTTAATGGACTGCATAGAAATTATTGAGGCTATTTAAAGGATTTCTGTAACATACATCTATGAACATGTAATTTTTGCTTTAGATACACATTAACAACATTTTAAAGACAACTGCAGGGAAAAAAATCCTTGACAGAAGTGACTTACAGCCAAAATAACTTTTTTTCTTTTTTTTTTTTTTTTAACACTGCAGTGATGGCAAAGTTTAAATAAGCATAGCTATGGAAGAAGTAAAACTCTTAACTGTATTACATCAAAAACTGGAGCTCAGGCAAGCTAAAATCAAAGCCCATGTCAAGTACATCAAGGTCACCATCAGGCTTTGTCTGCCTGCTCAAAGAGCTTACTCTTGATAAAGGGGAAAAAGGCAGGAGGGGGCAAGGTTTTACACTCATAACTCACATTCCGTATCGCGTAACAGCTGTGCTAGGCTTTGTCTCATCCTTTAAATCTATTCTTTACTGAGGAATGAAAGAAAGGAATGAAAAATCTATGGTAAGAGGTGTGCAGTGCCTGTGCAGGGACTCTCACCATGCTGACAGCTTGCTCTAACGCCATTTAAACATAACCACCACCAGCTAAGGAAACAGGAACACAGCTGTGTGCACCTTCCCCTTACCCCCTGCACACTTGTGTTCATTACAGCTCCTTCTTTAAACTGTTGGCTAGACAGCTGGCAGTGCCTCAGAGGAGCACTGAGTAAGGGAGCATATAAATTACTGTTGCATTTTATGGCCAAGATAAACTCAAACTGCAGGGTTATAGCCTGAACTGGTACACAAAAAAAGGGAACCTAGCAGGCCTCTGAAAAGAAAGGAAAAAAGAAGGAAAGAAAGAAAGTATATTTTGGTGAACCTACCAACCATGTGGTGGGGGTGAGGGGAAAAAAAGACACGTAAAATGTAGACCTTCTCTAGATCTAAAGAGAAAAGCAAGGTTAATAATTCTGTGTTTGCAACTGTAAATCTGTAATTTTATATTAGGATTTTTTTAAGTAACTTTAGAATTGCTTGTACTGTCATCACTGTCGATTTTCAAAGAGGACAAATGGTGTATGGTGATAATTTCCATATTATGCATTTTATTAAATGAAGCCTTAATATACATGTAATTTTAAGTAGTGCTTAAAATTGCTAGGATAAAGTTCCCAGATGGTCGCTGAACAGGTTGGTCTGCTTGGAACTGTCTGTGCTGACTCCATGCTTCCCACATGGGATAGGCTATAGCTTGCTATTTGAAACAATGACTTCAAGACAAACCAGAGTGTAAAAGAGCTATTAAGGTTAAAATGTTATTTTAGATCCATGTTCATCTGAGACTGACTTTACACAGGAAAGAAAGAACACATAGTTGTTCTTAATTTGAGGATCTTTAACCCAGTGTTAGATAGGTTATGCTAAAGAACATATTATTTGTTTCAATGCAGTATGGCTTTATGCTGCAGCCTGTAATACCAGGTGTCAAATATTCAGATATTTCAATATAGACACCCCAGTCCATTACCTCGCACTATTGGAAGTATTCTCTTTGAGTGTCACATAGTTTGTGCAACAGAGAGGAGCTGAAAATGCATAGAGCTTGATTCGTTCCCTCAGGAAACAGTGCTTAACTGTCAGAAGACCCACAAAATAAGTGCTGGACTTACTTTCAAAAACCTTCAGAGTGAGGCAATATGCACTATGTGTATTACTGCTGTGCTGCAAGGAAACACAAAGCATACACAAAGCATAAAGCTTTATCTTTCAGCCAGAAACCCTGGAACCTCTGGGAAACCACAGTTTAAATCAAGAATCAACACACTTCTGCAGCACGACTGCAGATTGAAAAGAAACCCTTGTACTGTGTTAGCAAAGATATATATGGAGGACAACTTCACAATGCTTAAAAGGTTCTCAGATCAACTTGGTGACTTTTCTAAGTAAGAAAAATATTTATGTCAGGTATGTATTTGCTGCGATTTGTGAAGGTCCAGGAGGTGGAAAGGGGACCTCTTAAGAAAAGCAATAGTTTGTTTGCTATATATTAAAAGTATGATCGTGTTTGTTTAAAAGTTATTGCAGTGTGTAAATAAAATGTCATGACTAAGGAAAGTGAGGCACAATATTCTACACAATTTATTATAATAAAAACCCTACAAGGATAAGCCATAACATGGTTTTGGTCTTTCAAAATGAAAACCATGCTGCCTTCAATCAACACTGTGCTCTTTATACCAAGCTGAGAGACTGAGTTTTACAAAACTTTTGATTTCAATTCAGTATTGAAATGTTATATTATTAGCACTTAATACCAGGAGAAAAGACTGAAGAATATGAAACTCAACAAGGAGAAGTGTAAAGTCCTGAACCTGGGGAGGAACAACCCCACACACCAGCACATGCTGGGGGCCTCCCAGCTGGAAAGTAGCTTGGCAGAAAATGCCCTAGGGTCCTAGTGTACACCAAGTTGAACGCTGGCCAGCAATGTGCTTTTACTGCAAAAAAGGTGAATGGTAGCCTGGACAGCATTAAACAATTTATTGCCAGCAGGTTGAAGGAGTTGATCCTTCCCCTCTGCTCAGCACTGGTGAGGCCACATCTGGAGTAGTGGGTCCAGTGCTGGGCTTCTCAGTACAAGAGAGACATGGACAGACTGAAGAGAGTCAGTGAACGGCCACAAAGATAATGAAAGGACAGGAAGACCTCTCCTATGAGGAAGGATGAGAGAGCTGAGCTGATTCAGCTTTGGGGGTCATCAGTGTACGTAAATACCTGAAGGGAGGATGCAGAGAGAATTGAGCCAAGCTCTTTTCTGTGGTGCCCAGTGCCAGATTCAGAGGCAATAGGCACAGAATGAAACATAGGAGGCTCTATCTGAACATGAGGAAACATTTTTTTACAGTAAGGGAAACCTTTACAAACATTTTGCTGACCTTAACAATAAATCTCTAGCAGCTTCCTTTTGGGTCTTGTACTTAATAATGAGAAAAGTGCTGGAAGATGCCTAGAAAACATTGCTGAAAATCAGAAGGAACAAGTACTAGAACAAATAATGCAATCTGGGAGTCTGGCCACATAGCTGGTTGAAAGTAGAGATGTTTTTAACATGCTCATGGTATTTGCCAGATTCTGCTTTGATAAGGAAATATACAAATAATTAATTTCTTGTGAGGTGAGCAACCACAGGAAAGACATACTGGAGAAGACAAGTCCTCTCAGACCACAGCTAAAGCCTTGTGCCTCAGCATTGCTTTTATATGGTCACATTTGCACGATGAACTTTAGTAAAGCCAATATGCCAGGCAAGTTGCTTGTACTAGTTTTTTGGTAGTAGTTACTGTTTTTTGTACAGTTCTTGTGCTGGTTACTGTTGCAGTAGCCACAGCCTTTCTTTCCCAGGCTATCGCATTGAAGAGCTCTGCAGGGTAACAACAAAGGCTAGTTGTTTTGGGGATTTTATCTCCCCAGACCAGGCCTTCAGGGATGCCCCAGCACTTGGAGGAGACAGTCCTTGCTCTGCCCAAACTCCCATCACTTAACTCTGCCCATAGGCTCTGAAGGTCTATTGTCCTTATACTTGGGCCAGGCTTTCATAAATCTCCCTGGGCCTAATCCAAATGCTGAAGGAAAGAGAAGTCGTGATTCCTACTGGCTTTACATCAAACCTGTCCTTTACAGAAAAAATACTCAAACCAGTAGAGAGAGTATTGACGTAGAAGGTTATCAGAAAATTACTGATTTTGTTAATTTACTTCCTGAATTTTAAATATAAAATAAAAGCATAGGAACCCATTCAAATAAACAGGAGTAGTTGCATATCTCCTGTTTATATCATTTGCAAAATGTACTTAGTGTTTCTCTTCCAGTTCCTCCTATAGAGCAGCCATGGGAAAGTACTGAACTATAGGAGCATCATCTGCATACAAGGACTGCCCAAGACAGGAGTGCAACTGAAATGACTGAGTCCTTGTTAAGCTAGAGAAGAAATGGGGAGGAATTGGGCAGAGATTTTGATCTCCCTTCACCCTCACTGTTTCGGAAAAGCATTTCTACACAGAGATGGGGAACCAAGAGAAAAATACAGGAGGCCAGAAAGCAACTATCCAGGGCACCACATGGCCAAGGCCATACAATGTCCAGAGGAGGAGACACCCCACGAACCTAGCAGGCCAGGCGCTGGCTGCAGCCCCAACCCTGCCCATCTGTGTCCGTTTAGGAGTTCAGGGCAGGTCCCCACGGAACAGAATGTGTGCTCCCCCCTCCCTATCTCTTAGTTCCCCCCAGACAGGTAGGCAAAAAGGGAGATCAGGAGTAAAAAGAGAGGCTTTGCACTATATTGGAACTTAGCAAAAAGTAAATAAGATAGATAGATAGATAGATAGATAGATAGATAGATTGTTTAACAGGGAACAGAAAACAAGAAGGGAAGGTAGATATATGTACAAAGATGGGGGAAAACACAATAAATACAATGTAATACAAAACCAGGGGTTGAATGGCTTCAGATTCACAGGAGGATGAGGAAATGGTGAAGAGATGGCTCCTCGCTGCATGTAAGGGTCAGCTCCAAGCTTCTCTTCCTCCCGCGCTGGAGACCACTTCTGGCTTCCAGTATCCAGTGTGGACAGGAAGGGGGAGGGAAAAACTGCTCCCCCCCTGGGACCCTCAGGGTGTCCATTTACTGCCTGTCCTGGCCCCAAGCCTCAAACCATAACACCATCACAACTCTTGCTCAAGCAGGCTTTCAGGTGGGACCTCCAAAGCCACCACTACAGCAAAGTTGGTAAGGACATTTCTGCATGTGGGAGAAGTACTCATCTGGATAACCTTCAAAATGGGGAGCTTTGATGCCTAAGGCTGCAGCCTTCCCTCTTCCTCCCTGGCCACCAGCGCTACAGACAATGAGGCACAGCACTGCTCTAGCATTGCCTACCACATTTCAAGACAATTGGATTTACTGTTTGACTCTTTAGTCCAAACACCTGCAGCTCTGGAAATGACAAGGAACAACAATTGTTCAACAGCTGCTTCTCTTGCTTCTGCAGCATGCCAGAACACAGGCACCAGGCTGTGATGTCACCTCCATGCAGCACAGGTGCACGGTGACGATTGAGATCTTCCCTTTGGCACCCACAGCCAGCCAGTGCTGGGCTGGACCAAGCCCAGCTTCCCAGAGAAATGGTGAAAGGTAGGCACCAATTTGGTCTAACCCTGAGAAGAGAGCTTAAAAGGAACCTGTCACCAGGAGAAATATAATCTGCTTCTGCACTGGATGAATTCCTTAAGTCAGCAGATTCAAATTTTCCTGTCCCTGTGGGATGGGACAAAAGAGCACCTTGTGATGTTGATCTAGCACCTATCAAGAAAGAAAAGGGTTAGCAAGCATGCAGTAATGACCACAAAACCAGCAGAGTCCATTGCATTTCATTGGAGGAGACCTCTGGTGAAGCTGATGACTTTGCATCCCTCAATTTTCCAGAGAAATTCTGGAAGATTGTCCAAAGCCATCCATTTCAGTCCATTTGGTAGGTTGATGATGGCATCTGTGTTGCCCTCAACAAAGAACCCTGAAAAAAATGATGTGATAACAAGGAGACAAACTCATAGAGTTTTTGAAACTGACAATAATGAAAAGTTTCCATCATCAGCTTCATGTCTATGGTTTCACCAAAGTGCAATGTGACTCTGAAACACCTGACTTCCTTGATGAAAATCTGCCAGAAGCAGCAGGACCTTCTTCTCACAGCAAGGTATGTCACTTCCCTGCACATTAACTGACTCTCAGTATAAGTTTGTCACAAGGGCTTCACCTCGCAATAACTTAAGCCTTGGCAATGGAGGGAAGGAAGGAGAGGGCAGGAAATGTTCTGAAATTCAGTTCTTTTTCAGGTCATTTCTCAGCTGAAAACACAAGAGTGGCCATTACTTAGCAGAATCAGAGAATAACCTTTTGGTCAGCCTCAGTTTTAAGTTTCAAATGCCCCACAGACTTTTTCAAGACACAGTGGTCTTTTGCTATTACAAGGCTCAGTTCTCCTATGTTGGTGTTTTCCTGTCTCCAAAGCCTGGCAACTCACTCTTCTCTTGCATGTTTTAGTTACTCTTCCACTACAACCCGATCTCCAAAACAGATGATCCCCACCTGCTTGAGACGTACAAGCATGGAGCTGGCTACAAGAGGAGAGCAACAGCTGCATTTTCACCAGGCCTGGCTTTGAAGGAAAACCACCCCACAGGAAGCCCAGGTGTGCAGCCTAGTGGGGCAGCTGATGCTGTCAAGCCTCACACTCCCTCCCTTTTACCAGCACACTGCATCCAGGTCTCATCAGACCTCCAGCAAGCTGCTTCTGCTGCAAGTGCTCCTTCACCAAGCCATGCCATATCTCCCATAACCAACTTTGTGCATGAGGGTTGGGGCTTCCCACCTTTCCATCCCTGTGGCCAGGCAGGGCAGCTCTGCAGGCCCACAGGGCTTCCTGTTTTGAGGCACCTGTGGTTTTCCATGGTTGTCCATGTTGGAAGCAGCCTCTGGTTTGGCCCTGCCAGGGCCACTGCATGCCCAAATCCTACCTGCCCTTCCCAGCCCAAACTCTGCTGGTGCAGGCGACAGGCTGGGACCCCAACACCCATTAGAGTAGATCAAGTAGATAGACTAGGTACCCAGCCAATAGAGTGGCAGACATATGGAAATAAAGTTTCTCAGTAAGAAAACCTTTCTGTCTGTCCTGTCCTGTTTTTACAGCCAAATCCCAGACTGAGTTTTCAATTCACCAATCAAAGCAGGAGCAACTGACTCACAAGGAATTGCATGATTTCTTGTAACAATCAAGCTCAGATTCTAAGAAATCCCAGATCTTTCATCGAGTTGGAGAGCTATCCAAGATTGAGTAAAGTCATTTAGAAGCAAACCAAGGTGGGAATATCAGTTCGAGTAAGGTTCAGAGGTGGAAACACACTTCCTATGAAAACCTACCCAATGAAATTGCTACTGTTAAAAATACAGAGCTGGAGCTGGGGACATTGACTGTATTGAGTCAGGTGAAAACTTCTGGCCTTTTAACATGGTGTCCTGAAGAGGACATAAAGATTGTGCCTCACTTCAGTTTTCTCACCCTATGGACTCCAGTGCAGGGTGGCTGAATCCCAGGAGTGAGCAAGAATATTCTCTGCAGTATGGGAGGGAACCAACAGACTGTTTGTATTTACTTTAAAACAAAATACCCAATAAATAAATGAAGCTTTACTAACATTTAACATTAACATTGACACCAGCATCCCCACTTGCTCTGCTCGTCAGAGTGTTCCATGTCACACACAGTATCAAGTTCCCTGAAGGAGGAGTGGGTGCCCACAGGGCAGAGATATTCACAGGGCTGACCTCCATTGCCTGCTCACTTGCAGTGTATTGCCACTGTGAATGACCAGCAAACCCATACCATGGAAGACATTTCAGAGGAGATGGGCCAAGGTGATGTGCCTGTGAAGTTCAGGGAATGCAGACTGACCATAGGTGTTGCAAAGAAGCTGACTTGATCTTAACACCAAGAGGACAGGTGAGTGGCCGTTGTTTTAGATTAACAGCTATCAACATAACTATCAACAGCCAAGTGGTGATCAGCTGGTGGTGGAAGTTTCTCCTTCAGTTCATTCAAAGAGCATAAATGTCTCCCTGAGCTAGGCTGGCCAGCATGGGGAGAGAGAATAAATGGCTCAGCCAAATGTAAAGTATAAAACTGAATAACTAGTGAAAGAATTTCATAGAGAGCAACAGATTTGAGATGGCTTCAACCCATAGATGCCTTCCTGACAACTGGGGTTGCCCAGTGTTGTGGTGGTGAGCATATTAGAGAGACTGGTAGTGGGAATCACATCGTCATGGTGACTAAACGGTTTATTGCAATTGCTACATATATTTTGCTAAGTGTAACTTACCTTTGTATTGTGTTATGTAACATATTTTGTATCACTCTGCTAAATCAGAAATTGCATGTTATATCAATATCTTCAGGTAAGTAAATCTGATATTAAACAATACACATTCCATGAATGGAATACCTAAAAGAACCCCCTGAGAGAGTAGTGGACTCTGGCAAGGAGGTTCTTCCTGAACATCAGGAAACACATTTTCACTGTGAGGGAGACTTGGCAGTGGCACAGGCCCAGAGAAATTGTGGAATCCCTTGGAGGGATGAAAAAGCTGTCTGGACATGGGCCTAAGCAAGTGGCTTTAGGCGGCCCTACTTGAGCAGGGAGGTTGGACCAGATGAAATCCAGAGGTCCCTGCAAGCCTTAACCATACTGTGATTCTATCATTCTCAGAGATCATTTAATGCCTTACAGAGGCATATTGCCTCTCTGCTCTTCAGGCATTTCTAACAAGAGTCTTTCTTAAGCCAAGAAATCATACACAATGGTTTGGGTCATACTAGTTACATTCAGATCCTGGGTCCATTTTGTGATGCTGAAAAATGCTGAATCTTAGTAATATGCAATGAAAGTGTGGAAAAGTTTGTGTTCAAAGGATGCTCAAAACAGATGTGACTTGGAGTCCACTGGAGCCTTCCCGGAAGGCTCTCAGTTATCCTTGCTGTATGTGTTCCTGGAGGACTAGTGTGCACTGTCCTGTTACCTTGCAGCCAGAAGACTGTGTCCTTGCTCTGGTGTGTCCAATGTTACACATGCTTAAGGTGCTGAACCTCTGTGAACACAGTGGGGAAAAAAAAAAAACAGAGCTACCAGACAGGCCCTTTTTAAGTCATACTGCTAAAGACAGGAAGTATTTTATTTCATAGACAACATAGAACGTGTCTGTTCCTTTCCTAATGGGACTAACTATATTTTCTGTAAAAAGTGGATTGAGCCCAAGTGTGGATTCCCTGTGACCTCCATAATTATTACACTTATAGGAACAGGTTTCCATCTCTAGAGAATTCTCCATGAGTCTGGCAGAGCACCTCTATGTCCTAAACCTGGCATTGATATATAGTGTCACCAGTATGTGACCAGACATAAAAGCTATCTAAATACTGTAATCTGTTCTCAGCACACAATGACATAGCACACATGCATCTTTTACTGTCTGTCACAAATCATGATGCCTGACAAATACAGGTAAAAGGCTTCATAACATTGCATGCAAACAGATAAGATTCTGGGTTTTTTTTATCCATAATGGAACTATGTAGTTATATGCCTGTGGCTCTGAGCTCTTCCAGTCATATAGAGGCAGCTATGGGAAATGTTCTCCACTTAAAAAAATACCACAATGTCCCTAATTCCTGGCATTTTAGATGTCTTTCATTATACATGAGTGGTAATTCTTACCTGGAATTCAGTTTAAGTTTTATATGTGAAGCAATGATTAAATAGATTAACATTTAGTGGTTTGATAGTTCAGTGTTCCAAAACTGACTGTGCTGAGTACTTATACTAGCTTTGCTTTGGAGATAGGCTTCCAATGACTAAATTAAGCGTCTGTTCAATAAAAGAAAAAAATATATATTTCTGTTAAATTATTAACTTTTAATATCAGGAAGACATTCACACCAATACTGTGCATTACTTTTGCAGCAGGAAAAAAATAGAATATTTCTTCAAAGGAACTTCAAATTTCTGTCATGTTAGATTCCTTTACACATTACAGTCATTCAAGGGAGCTTTCAACAGTTACATTATCTCAAATTTTAAACCAGTGCTGTAACTTCTTGAAGATAACACTTCAGTCTAAACCAGCTGCAGTAACAGGTTGCCTTGTGACTGAAAAGGACAGATTATTGCTTTTAAAACACATGCCCTCCAAACCTTTATTTCATTTCTTTTGAAAATAGACATTTTCTAGAGTATGTCACATGACCAGCTGTTCTCATGGGAGATTGCTTTTATAAATATCTGGAAAGTCACTGAGTTGCTATCTTTAGAAAACCCAATGATGTCAAGTAAGGCATCAAGTGCTATCAGAGGTCAGATGTGCTTCAACCTTTGCTGTTAAATTTTAAGTCTCTTGTCAGGTCTTCATATATTATTCCTACATTTGTTCTATTTCTCTTCCACAAATCATCTCCATTCCCCAGTGATAACATTAGTTTTCTCCAATCTGTTGTTTCCCTTTATGTTGGGTCATGTAATATGTTGCCATGTTTCCCACTTGAATGCTATTCTGCTCACTCATGTAGCTATCTTAATCACATTTTACTTGGTTGTTTGTTGTTTGGTTAGTTTTATTTATTTATTTTTGTTTATGGAGTGTAATTTGCTGAGATAAAGTCTAAAGGATGATCAAGGAGTTCTTGATATTTCAAAGCACAGACCGGTTGAAAATCAAAACATCGCTCTTAGTTTCAGATTCCATTTTTCCCAGATATTCCAAATATCTTTTGTGATTATTTCTGATGAGTTGCATATTCCTTTTATTGGATATGCATATGGGCTTTGCAACTCATCTTTATTTTGTGTACACAGAAATTGAGTGGTTTTGATAGTCATACAGTTTCAGTAACAACTTTCGGTAACATTCGCAGTTTATCCTAGATACAAAGGAGAGTAAGGTGAGATTAATAAGCACTAAGGCCATCCTAAAGTCAGTGTCATTGAAATAAATAGCCATTGGTTTCCATTTTCAGGTGTATTTTACAAAATGTATATGGATCTATGACTCAGCTGGGCTCATACTTTCATTTTTCCTGGCTGTCACACCATGTGAGACAACATAAGTATTTCTTGTTATGTATGTGAAGATAAGCAAATTTTGCAGGTGTTGTAGAGTGTTTTGCACCAATAAATGGTAATGACACATGAAATAATGCTGTTAATGAAAAATATTATATGTACAGTAATGTGTGTTATTTTAAAAACAGAAACACGGCCTTTCAAATCAAAAAAGTGTGTGGTCTCTGAAATCCATCCTAGATAAAACTCAGCATAGTCATAGCCAAAGTATGTCACTCAATTCCTCACTGGCTTTTCTTTGAAAAGGAAATAAAATAGTGAGTACACAGAATGTGGAACAAATTACTGGAAGCATGGAAATAAATCAATTATTCACCATTTATTACAAAATAAAATAGCTCAAAAATTCATAAATAAAAGGTATGTTAAATGTCTAAACTATGACTATTACACATGGTTTTATTTCTATCTTTATTACATTTTTTTGCTTTTAATAGAGACCTTTAAAAGAAAGGGGATATTTTTATGTTGAAAATTTGCTTTCCATTTTCAGTGATTTCATGCACCTGAGATTTCACTCTTCCATAAAATTCCTCTGGGATAATGGAAATTTTTCACATTGCATCATACAGATGTTCGAAAAGCCACTTCTGCATGAAATGTCATGCTCTGCAGTTCCGATCAGACACTTAAGACAAATTGTGTCCACGTTTTAAATTTGTCATTTGAAGGAAGGCAGTAACAAAAGTAAAGAAAAGATCATTATCTAGACCAGCTGGCTGTTGAATGGATCCTATATATTTCTAATTTGCAACAGGACTGAAAAAAATAAAAATCATTCTTAAAGGAAGGAAAACGTGTTCCTGATACTCCAGGGGAGCCTTAATTTGTGAAGGGAGTGAGAAGATTTCACAGAGCCTTGTCTGCTCATAGATCATCTGCCATAGTTCAAGCTGCTGATAAATTCCTCAGGTTGGAGAAAGATAGGGATGTACTGTGATTTCAGTAGAGAAAGAGGAAATGGAGCCTGGCTTTCATTTTTAAGGATTTTACTTTCTGGATATAAGTCTTGAAAGAGCTGATTCTTTACTGCAGTTTCTGAGATGAGAATTTTTGCTTTGGATTGTGTGGGGGAGGTATGCCACAACTCCTAAGGCAAAACTCTCATTCTACATTAGTCCCTTTTTTTGTAGATGAGGAGGCCAGAATAATATGAAAGGATCCTAAATGCCCTTCTTCTGGGTTGCAAAGGAGTTCCTTGTGGCAGGCAAGCTCTAGTGAAAAGGACTTGCTCAGACTCAGGCAGCAAACAGAAAGGGCCATGTTGCCTCTGCTAGTCTGCAGAGCAGATCATGGTATGTATAGTCTGTTGGAAGACAGACATGTTCCTAGGGTTATTTTAGATATGTGGAGGACCTTTCCAGTCCCTGGACCAGCACAAATGTGGCTGACAGTTGTCCTTCTGACTGTCTTCTCCCTTGGCTGCAAACTCTGTGCTGTACCTCTAGAGGACATGATTGCAGAAATCAGTTCTGCTTTCAGTGACTACAAGAATTCAAATATTTTGTATGCACATAAGTGCCTCTCTGGTTGAAGGGCAAGAAGCAGGATGCAGTCCATGATGAAATATCAGAGCAAATAACTTGCACAAATTGTTAACATGGGGAACTCCAAATGCTGTATGAATCAGTCCTGTAGAGCAAATAGCTCTTCCTGCAATCTCAGTTCCTTATGTTGTAGTTCATGCTCTAAATAAGTTTGAATCAGTCTGATGAGGGAACACCAAATTTACATGGAATGAAGTTTCTTTGGCTTTGCTGAATCACATTGATCCTTCTGGTTCCTCGCTTTCGCTACTTAAAGCAGCATTTTAAAGGAATCACTATGGCTGCTAAGGACTCCAAGAGATAAAATAATAGAAAAAAATTTCTGGAGTCTCTTTGAATTGGATGGATTATATCTTCGAAAGATAGATGGTTTAAACAGAGTTGCAGACATTTTTCTTCACAGATTTTAAGGCTTACCCGAAATTGTAGTCTCTCTACCAGAACATCAAGAAATACTAGATTGGCTTGTGTCAGAACTGATTTTTTGGTGCTGATCTGAAATCTGTAGTAGAATGTAAGTGAACGACAGGCAATGACACGCAGGTGAACAGCTTTGCAACTCTTATGCTATGTGTTTTGCTGCTCCCAGGGATCACAAAAAGGCAGCAAAACCAGTCAGATGAGTATAGCAATGTCTGCACATGTGAAAAGAAAATAGTAGTTGGACACAAAAGCAGTAAGTAAGTTTTTAAGAAACGGAATGAACTTATTTCTCAAAGGAGGCCCACAATGTATGATCAAGCTAGCAAATGTCAAATAATGGAGCTGTAAAGGGGACAGGTGGTTTTCAGAAATCATATACTTGCATTTGCACTGAGTTTTCCAGTGAGTGAGTCTTTACAATTTTTCAGAAGCTGTGATTCCGGGCAGAGCTTTATGTGGAAAAAAGACTGTTAAAAATGTACCTGGTAAGTATTTCCTCTTTATATCTGATGTATGTCTCAGTGGATGTCTTAATATTTAAGTCTTTGCTTACTGTTCAGAGTGTGTAAAAGGCACATCTTGGGAATATACTTAGTTGCTTGTGCAGAACTGTGAAGTTAAAGGCTAAATGCGAAAGTGAGTTTCCAGACTGAAGACTAAACTGCTGGATAAAAAAAAAAAAGGATGATGCAGACTCACAACACCACTCGTATATCTTAAACAGATCTTTGTCAGGAACAAGATCATACAGTTCCTACAGTAATAATAAAGCAACATGCCTTCCATTTTTTACGCACTTCTCTCTTTGAAGAATTGTATTTAGGAGCCAAATCTTCTGACAGATTTGACAAATTTTTATTATTATGTGTCCAGCACAAACAGTTCTTCTGAATATACTTACAGACAAGCAAAAAATCTTTTAAAAAACACAGAGGTGCTTTCAGCTCCAGTCAAGTGAGATTAGTCAGTTTAGAGTGGCTGCACGGCTGCAGTCATTAATTGAGAGCCAAGGGACATCTATTCTACGGAGAGGAGAGTATTTTACAGCATATCTTGGATAAAACATCTTCTGGTCAGTATTAACTCCCAAGCCTTGTTAAACAACATAATTGAAAGAAAAATGTCACATAATTTTTGTCCTAAATAATTGGTGGTGGTTGAGCACTAGACAAAAGGCCTGATTCTCTCTCCCCTCTCTAAGGCTCTGCAGACCATGTCTGCAGAAACCTGCCTGTGCTTAAAGCATCTTAAGACACAGGGAAATCTAGGATTATCTTTTCTTTTTTACAACAATAACAACAAAAAGAGTTCAAAATCAGGTTACATCTTAAAAACATTTAGAAGAGAAAAAAATATATTTTTGTATATGAAATGACAGATGAATTTCAGAAAGAGAGATTATAAATTTATTTTTTTTCACATAGGAATTTTGAAAGCAATTCATTTACCCTCTTAGGAATTATTTCCTCTAATTCTAGGGTGACCTTTCTAACTTTTTGGGTTCACAAAGGACCTTATTTACAGAATGCAATTCACGTATAGCTATGAAATTTTGCATGATGCAAGTGACACTTGATCCATTTTCCTCTTCTTTCTCTTTCTTGCGAATTGCAGCTGTTACATCTGTAGCAGTTTCCATAGTAACACTCAATTTTGGACTTTACTAAAGGGCAGGAATGAGTATCTTGAGAATGATTGGCCAGGAAATAGATTTAAAATTAACAATTACAAAACATTTAGAGGCTACTAAGAAACCTCACCACTGAAAAACCTTAAACCCTTTACAGCTCCATACAGTGGTAACCTAACCTTCCAAAACCACTCCAAACAGCAGTTCTGAATCCATAAATCATTAACACTGTGACCTGAGATTTGGCAGCTTGGTGAGACAGTGGTTTTACTGTGGGCATTATGGTAGTGTAGCTTGGTACTAAATTTTAATGCTAAAGGGTCCTGTCATTTCTGCAGTCTCTTTCAGGAATTGAGTTTGCACCGGAAATGTCTGTGATGGAGTCACATGTGATAGTGTTGAGGTGATCTGGGCAGGCATTGGAGTGATCTTGGTGCCCTAAGACTTTAATAGTGATCACAGGGCAGTTGCACAGAAAAAAGTTTGTAGATTTACTAGGAGCTTTTTTTTCCCTCCAAAGTCATCTTTAGGGACCAACATCTCAGCCTCAAACACCACTGTCTTAAAGGAGTGATTATATGCATTTGGCTAAAGCTGTGAAGGACATCAGTGCTATCGACTAGTAGAAATGTAAAGAGCCTGGAAGATGATTGCAGAGAGTGTAACACGACTGCTGCACAAGCCCCTCCCCATGGAGCGAATACTCACTAGGAAAAACAGTTGCAACTAACTTCAAAAGGAAAGACAATATAGGAGAGGACAGAGGTTTGGTGGCTTAGCAGCTAAGACTCTGAACCTTTCACCTCTGGATCAAAGCTGAATGCCCAGCTTGAAGTTCCTAGAAAAAGTATTTTCTGCTTCAAAACGGAAAGACCTTACTATACATAATTGGAAGTGATTTAGGATAAGGAGCTAGAATAGTAGTTTTATGGGGTCATGACCTTTTAACCTGCACATTTTGTCACGGTGCTTTTTACAGCTAGTGACATTTAGTCCAGGGAATAATTTGTCTTGGCATGTTTTTGTTTTGCTTTGGTTTTGGTTCTGTAGCAGTGGCACATAGGTACTTTTTGTGATACCTTTTTTTTTTTTCAGATGCCCTCAATTTAATTATTAGAAGGTTGATTAGCTAATCTTCACGTAAATGGAATTCTGATTTATTGTAGCAGATACATTACAATGCAAGTGTATATCTAAAATCAACATTACAAAGGCATGATTGAATTTCCATGGAAAGAAATTCTCAAGCAAACTAAACAGAGAAGGCAGATGGTGTTCTCTAATGCCTGCCTTGTGGAGATGGACCCTGTGGTGGTTCCAGGTCTCCCAGAAGTCTTTATTTCATACAGTCATTGTAGATACCTGTTAGAAGACTGAAGCAAATCATGTGATTGAGCCTAGAAGATAACATTTCTTTCCTGTTACCATCCTTTACATTATGGAATTGTTGCTGTATAAGATGACTTGGCCCTGTCTCAAGTTGTGCAATTCTGTCACAGCTGGGTTTCCATGTAAGAGATGAAGACACCTGGAAGCTCTCGCAGTGGGCATCTGCAGTGTATGTGAGCAGCAGCTACAGTTCTGTTGTTAATAAAGCCTTCACTCAAGTCATCACCAGAACAGACATTCTGTCATATGCAAAATTAATGAACAATGTATGCATACATATATACACATTTGTAAATAAATGCTAGGGTTTGAGGGTTTGAAAGAGATTTCAGCTTATGCTGATATGACTTTGCTAACCTTCTTCTGAAATACTATGATGCGAAAAAGAAAAACAGCTTAAGAAACAATTGAGCAGAAGTTTAGCCCTATGAGTCATGATAACTTAGGCAGACTGGGAGTAGAAAAAAAAACTAACCAAAAACCTCACCCCAAATCTCACAAAAAAAGTGAAGTACAGCAAGATGACTGGTGGAAAAGAGTTAAGTGCTTCACTTCATGCAGCTTGGCAAATGGAAGAACACAAATCATTGCAGAGGAAAAAACACGCTTGGAAATCTCTGGAGACTGACTTCACATGGCTAATTTACAACCACATGCCGCATCTGTCAGTTTTACAAATCAATGAGAGTGCCTACCCTTTAATAGCGCAGGGTCACTGGTAAAGGTTCTTAGTGTCGACCATACAGATGAGACCTTTCAGGGTGTCAGAAAAGAACCTCAGTGATGCACATTAACACCCACATGCTCCTTTATGTCACTTCCAATTTACTTTATTTTAAATTGTCAGCTAGCAGAACTCACCCTCATATTAATAACTGGAGGTTTGCATCCAAGCCAGGGAAACTAAACCCTGCTGATAGCTCCATGAGTCAGCTGGCTTGCTCTAAGGAAAGCCAAAAGGAAAACAGAGAGCTCTTAGTCCTTAGTAGAGTTTGCAATATTAAAGAAAGGAAAAAGATGATATGACTTACAGATGACCCATGTGTAGTGTATAGGGAAACATTTTGATTTTGTTATTTTCTGCAGATACTGTTCAATAAGAGAGTGATTTGGTTCTTTTACAGTACTAGACTACAAAAGAAGACATTAAGGCCACATATTAAAAAACAATGTTCCCACATGTTGGAACAAGTTTCCCCAGCCCTGAGTTTATATCTTCATAGTATCACTAAGTACTTAATCCTCTTTCTTACTCTTTTTCCAGTCTTACTGGAGAGACTTAATAGGCTTGATTCACTTTTTGAATTCAACTCATGGAAGCTGAGCTGTTGGACTTGGTGCTGGAAATATTATTTGGATAAAACAACAATGCCAAATGCATCTCAGCCCCACTAGCAGACAGTCCCCCAAAACGTGTATCTATCCCTGCTCTTTAATAGCACAGGGCAGGATGCAGAGTTAAGTACTTGGGAGAAGTGCTGTTGCAGATAGTCCCATAAGCGTACTTAGCCATGTTACTCCTGCAGGATCACAGCTATTTACTGGGGAAATTGCAGAGGCCTTGGAGCACTCCCCATGGTAATTGCAGCTTCATTCTTTCTTGTATTTAATCAGGTGATCAAAATCCCAGATTTTCTTTCCAGCTTCCTCACCTAAGGAACATTTATCCGCAATTTTGACTGAATCTGCACATGAGAACCTTGCTTTTGCAGGCAACACTTGAGCATGTTCATTGCAAAGCTTAGAAGTGGATGCATTCCTGTTTGGATGATTTTTAAACCCTCTCCTTGATAATTTCATTGGAATAATTCCCTATTTGTAATTTTATTAACTGCAGCTGTATCCCTTCGTTCATATTGTTTTCAAGATAAAGCATCCTGTTTTGGTGGGGTTTTTTTGTATGGAATCTATTTCATGTCCCCAGTGCTGTCAGCAATTTTTATCACCTACCTGATTGTCTTCTTTTCCTCATTATTAATAAATACATAAAGTGCATAGATCTCAGTAGCAATCTTGTAGCATCCTCTCCTTTGATAAAAATGACCACCTCTTTCTGTATTTCACATCCTATTTTTAATACAATATTTCTTGCCCCTGCCTTCTCTCCTGTCTTGTAATACCTTTGGAACAAGCCTTTAATGAGGAGCAAGGCTGAAAGCTTTTCTGAAAGTTCAACTACAAAGTATCAGCTAGCTCATGCTTACTCACGTGTACTGTGATTTCTTCAGATAAATCTAACGGCTATACTAGCTATGACTTCCAGCTACAAAAGCAATATTGATTATTTTCCAGTATGTCATATTGATCCCAGTGATCATTAATTCCATATTTTCACCTTTCTGGAAACAAATTTTAATGGCCTGAAGTTTTACTTTCAAGTCTGTCATTTACAGGATTACCCCTGCAACACCTTTAAAGCTCGATGTCACGTTTGTCGTTTTTCCTTTCCTCTAAAAGTTAAGTAAGTTTGCCTCATCGACAGTCACCCTTTTGGACTGCAGAATAGACATAACATAAATAGCAGTTAATTTACCAACTAGATGCCTGTCAGAATGGCAAAAAAGATTGAACTAGCTGCTGTCTGTGAAATGTTAAAAGAGGACTAAGTGCATCTCTACAGAGAAGGCTCTAACATGTTCAGACTCTTAAGCTTCTGGTAAGAACTCATATTCTCACTCAGGTGACTGAGTTTTGCATAGGAAATAACAATTGACCTAACAGTCAATAACGTAAGCTACATGCATTTTGCAGCAGCCAATCTATGTCTGGTGGCAGACAGGTGGAGAAAGTGGGCTGAACTACATGTCACAGAGATGCCCCAAAATAAGGGATTGTCCCCAAAATATGGAACTGGTTTATAAGCTGTAGTAACAGTTTTAGCCCTGGATTTAGGTCTGTTACTCTGGTGCTTACTAAGCTGATGTAGTCACACTTTTTAATGTGATAGCAGGACAGAAGAAAACCTTGCAGAATTGTTGTTGGTGTTGTTGACAAGAAAACACAATACAGCTCTTCTGCAGTAAAGCAAAACATTTTCTCTGCTGGAGTGATTTTTAAAGTACAAAACATGGTATTAATGAAAAGAATATAGCTATGAAGGACATCTCTGTAACTCTGCTTCTTGAAACTGAATGCAGGTCTTCAAGCAGTCATTTCTGCTCTCAGGCTCAAATTATATCTGCCATGTACACATTGAGGGGGACAGTGAGTATAACAAAAAAAACCACAAACTTGAACAGATGTTTAAGAGGGAAGAATAAGGCATGTGTGTGTTTATAGGAGTTCCTCTGAAGCAAAGGATAAAAACTCTTGAGCATTTCAGGCATATACTACCTCTGCTCTCCTTAGTTTACGAAGGTGATAGAGCGACCGCATTTTTGTTTCAAACTGAATGCATAAAAGCAGCTGTGTAACACAGGGCTGGCAAGTCCCGTTGAGCAAAATGCTGTAGTCTTTTTCAAGAATCAAAGGATGGCAACAAACAAGGCTCCCTAATGCTGGTACCGATCCTCAAGCATCCTGTCCATGCAGCCTCTGCTGAGCTGCAACTAAATGTACTCCTGGGAAAGCCAAAGTATTCCCATTTCAAGGGTTTTGGAGAGGCTGAATGGATACTTCTTCTATTTAAAGTGGGAGGTGATGTTATAACTGGTCATTAGACAACCTTTTTTAATGTGATTACTGTTGCTAATAAGGCTCCGTAGCAATGCCCTCTTCCTCCTGTGGACGGAGCAGTGACTGTGTGACCAGCCCATCTTGAAAAAAGGCAAGAGGATGATCTGAGGAAGTGGAGGGCAGTTATCCCTGCTTCTGCACCTGGGGAAAGTGCAGCCCGAGTCCTCTCAGTAACCATTTCTGGCCACATGAGAAACTAACATGGGAGGGGATAGCAACAGCAACTCTATTGTTAGAAATACCAAGACTATTTCTGTAGTTTTCATACATTTATTGTATTATTTGATCATTAGAGCCAGACTAACAATGACCATATCCCAGTTCCCCTGGGGGCTGGTGAGTGCCCCAGCTGCTGGTCTGGCCCAGTTCTCACCAACTCCTGAGGCACCCTCCTACCCTTTAGAAAGTAGAATATATTTTCATAATAACCTAAAAGAACTGACAGATTCTTATGTATAATTTGAAAATTATTTTAAAACTCTCATTTAAATTATTTATACAATACATATGTTTACACCTCAACTTCCTGATTACCAATAAGCAGGGAAAAGGTTACTCTTTCTATTAAAAGACTCTTTTTTGGAGGAAAGACTTCTGCCATTTTTGTGACATAATTTATTTCTCATAAATTCCTTTTATCTACTATTTCCCAAATCTGTTTGAAGTTCAGACAGCTCTAGAAAGATGAAGTCACTGACGTGTATTTAAAAAAACCACCTTTGATATATAATCAATAGTTTCTGCATGATCCAACAAGAGAGTCTCTAAAGAAGAAATACAATTCCTCTGTGTTCTCCTGAAGTATACTTTTATTTGTCTTTGTAATCAGTTCCAAAGTTTGCACCTTTGTCTTTGGGCAACTATAATAATACGGCCCATATTGCTCAATACATCTTCTTCATGAAAAGTAAACAATACCCTTACTTTAGAAAAATGCCTTTATAGGTGATGTTCAGGCTTCTGGAAACATTTATGTTATTCTGGATGTTTTTGGAGGT
The DNA here is from genome assembly GCA_013400335.1 of Eurystomus gularis. Taxonomy (NCBI): domain Eukaryota; kingdom Metazoa; phylum Chordata; class Aves; order Coraciiformes; family Coraciidae; genus Eurystomus; species Eurystomus gularis. Next base: position 8,439 of record VZZY01011881.1, on the reverse strand, counting down.
TTACTATAGGTCTTTACTATCCATTCTAACACAGCATCACCTCATTATCATAATGAATGTTACACCTATTTAATGTAGCCTATCCTGCACTGCAGCATCATATAAAGCTTTGTGTACAAATTCTTAACAGTATTTCTCCCTGTATTGTACATCAAAAGTATTTTTTCATTTTGTTCTTGTATTTATTTGTGTAAAATTGTGTTATTATTAGAAGCCTTTTCAAACATAAAGCAGTTCTTTGAAGGTAGTTAAAGATAACTATTTCTCAGGAGGCAATCCTAGTTCAGCAGTGGTAAAACTGTCAGGTGCTTTACAGCAGGAGGACTCAGCTGTGATGAGCCAAAGAAACTCCAGAGAAAGGGCACTCTGGGCTTACAAGAATGGACAGCGCAGAGTATGGCCTTTTGTGTTTAAATAGTGTTATTATCGTCACAGTAAAAGCCTTCACAGTTGTTTTTTTCTGAGCATACAGAACTACAGATTGTTGCCTAAGTGTAAAAATGTTCTAAAACCCAATAAATCTACCCACAACAAATGGTAGCTTCCCTCTCTCTTATCACACTGGCAGAGGATATCAGCCATGCATTCCTACCAATCAAGTGAAAAGTCAATATGGTGGGTTAGGTCACAGGGAAGCAGTGGAGATGCTGCTTTCCTCAGTACATGGTGCTCCAAGAGAAGCTGTGTAATTTACAGCAGAGATAACCACAAAAGTAGCATGATTTCCTGCTGCCTGGCCAAGCCAATTCAAACCAAATGACCCTTCAAAACCCCATTGTAAATGTCTTCCTCACACAAGTTCTCTGGAGAAACACTGATCCACCATGGTCCTCCTTCACTCAGAGAGTCTACTCTTTGCTGTCAATGTCAAGTTTCCTGATGCCCTTTCAGAGTGCTCTGCCTCATCCCAAGATGCGCATGCTGACTCCTTGCTTGACGTTCTCCTCTGCTTTTAAGGACGAGTTCTATACTCAAGCATGAATGAGATAAGATACCTTACATTTTCCCTGCCTTTGGGACATTTTCAGTTAGCCTTCCTTGCTGTGTGGAAGTATAGACAGGCCTTACCATTCATTTTTGCTTCTTAAAGTATCCCAGTATGGCACCTATTCCACACTAGAGTTTATGAGCATGAGAAAAAAAATCTATTTGGAAAAACATGAAGGGAAAATATGCAAATATTTGAAGTATTAGTTTAAAGCTGGTATAATTGAATGAATTGTGTTGGTCTCAATTAACAAAGATTATTTTCTTTCTTCAAGCCAACTGGAATAATAAAGGCAATTGTGTGACAGTTTAAGTGAAACTGAGCCAATTTATGTGGATTTTATTTTTATTTCTAATGCTTACTACACACAGGAATAATATCCCACTGGGAAAAAAAAAAGTTAACACCCTCTCCCAAAAAACCCAACAAACCAAAAAAAAAACCAAACCAAAAAAAGAGAAGCAGCTCTTGCATATTATCTGTAGTACTGACAAAAGTGCCAAAAGTGCCATTAAGGCTAAATGCTACAGCTCAAGAGAAAGGGTATGTTTATAGAAATTATTTTTATGTGTTTAAAGAAATGATGTTTATGTGTTTAAAGCATTTATAGCTTTTTTTGTTTGTGATTGAAAACTAAGGAGACAAAAGATACTATATACATGTGTTGCATATTTTCTGAAATTAGTGAGCTTCTGCTTTTTACATAACAGTATAATATACTGTTTAAAATGAGTGGTGTTCAAATCAGATACAAAGTATGACAAAGCACAACTGTGTTCAACATGTTCAAATACTATTACAGGCACAGGCAGTTTCCAGAAACGTATTTGGATACAAAAATTTTCCCTTTATTTTGGAAGGGTGGGGTAGTCTTCTACAGATGAGACACTGAATCTTTTTCTTGTTTCTAAATTCCAGTTTCAAGGACATGATGCAACATAGAGCACTTGATGTCTGCTAAAAGATGAATGTGGTTACAGTATGAACCAAAATAAAAAGAAACATAAATTTGTATGTCATTGCAAATTTGGACTTCAGCCAGTTTCATTATAAAGATCTTTATAATTCCTAAGCCTACACACACTTTCAGATGAAAGGGATGATTTATGATCCTGTATCAGAACACATCTTAATATTTTAATGCAAAACATGGCAAGTGATGTTGTTGCTTTGCATTCATTGAAAACCAACAAATATTTTTTGACAAAGACCGGTAAGTTTTTTTCTTTTCAGCTAAAATCTTTACAAATATTATTTAGCAAAAAATTGAGTAGCCCTTCTTTTAAGCTATTCATAGAGTAATTTCTGTAAGAAATTACCTTGTAAATGACTCATAAAATATACTGTGTATTTGATATATACAGTCAGAAGCATTTTTATTATTTTCTTTTGAACATACGATCTGCACAGATTATTCAGTCTTCCCGACTGAATGAATATGATTCTTAAAATGGATGGACCAGCCTAGGGTAATGCTGTCCTGGATGCACTGCTTAAGAACAAGGATGAACTGACTGGGGCTGTGACAGTGAATAGGAGCCATGACTGTAATGATTCTGACTCAGAGGAGTCCAAGATCCTGGGAGGGGTTAGGAAATCGAGTAACCCTAGACCTCCCAAGCGAAAGCTGTAGCTTATTCAGGGAGAAGGTGGTAGGTAGGAGGCAGCTATTGTGGGACCCAACTCTAAAATGCAAAGGAGCCCCAAAAGGGCTCTTTAAAGATAGTCTTCTCCGAACATAAGAAAAGTCCATGCTGATGCTCAAGAGAAAAGCAAAGCAGATGTATCAAGAGGCTGACATGGCTAAACAGGGAATTCATGGTAGAGCAATGCAAAAAAAAAAAAAAAGATTTGTATGGGTAGTGCAAACGAAAGGTCATGAAAAAGGATATAGAAACACTGTTGAGGTGTGCAGACGTGTGATCAGGAAAACCAAAGATAGACCGGATTTAGCAAGGGATATGAAAAGCAAAAAGAAGGGCTTCTGCAGCTACGTAAACAGTAACTTAGACAAAGATTTGCCTGCTTGCCAAATGGGCTGATTGTTATAGTAACAACAAAAGAGGGTAAAGTAGAGGTTCTCATTGCTTTCATCATCTCAGCCTTCACTGATACTGTTCCCAGGTGTTTTAGTCCAGAGGCAGGAATCAAGGAGAAGAGGAATTCCAGTATCAGAGGATGTTAAACTCAGGGGTCTGCTAAGAACTCTTGTCCCATGCAAGTCCATCAAACCTAATGGGATTTGTCTGAGGGTGTTGAGTGAACAGCTGATGAAACTGTGAGGCTGCTCTGTGTCATCTTTGAAAGGTTGTAGACCTTCAGGGAGGTACCAAAGACCACAGAGTTCCAAATGTGACTGTGTGACCAGCCCATCTTGAAAAAAGGCAAGAGGATGATCTGAGGAAGTGGAGGGCAGTTATCCCTGCTTCTGCACCTGGGGAAAGTGCAGCCCGAGTCCTCTCAGTAACCATTTCTGGCCACATGAGAAACTAACATGGGAGGGGATAGCAACAGCAACTTTATTGTTAGAAATACCAAGACTATTTCTGTAGTTTTCATACATTTATTGTATTATTTGATCATTAGAGCCAGACTAACAATGACCACGTCCCGGTTCCCTTGGGGGCTGGTGAGTGCCGCTACCGTTGCCGGTGGGGAGGCCTCTTGTTTGGAGGTGAAGTGGCCTCGGGGCTTCTGGCCCTCCTCTTTGAGGCTTGCCAGGGTCCCCCAGGGGGGCATTGGCCGCCCTGGTTGGCAGTGGAGGGCCCCGCCACAGCCTTCTTTAGATCCTCTTGTGGCTCTTCTTTCTCCCCATGGGTGGGAACAGGGGCAGAGTGGGGGCTGCCAGGACCCCCATGAAGGGCAGCTGATGAGGTGTTGGAGAGCTCTTCTGCCTCAGATCTGTCAGGGCTGCTGGAAGGGGTTTAGACTGGGGGCTGGCGACCCCCTTCAGGAGGCACGGGGGCTGGGGCAGCCACAGGGCTACCCTCCCGCTCCTCAGCAGCATAGATGTGCCTCAGACCCATCCAATGTCAGGCCTCCCTGTCACACTGGCCAACAATGTCTTGAATCAGTGGGGGCACAAAGCTCCTTGTGTGCCTGTGTAGGGCAACCAGCAGCACCTGGAACAGGGTTTGGCTCCTCCAGGACAAAGAGGAGCAGGCCAGGACAAGCCTCGGCACTGCTAATGGACATAGGTTTGCTTAAGCAAACGCGTAACTTAGAGATGCCACTGCAATTTCATGTGAAATGAAACCAAAGGAAATCTTCATATGAACTTTTAAGTGGTGGAAGTACCATAATGCTTATGCTTCTTTACTAGATGAGATCCCAATGGTTTAAAAGGTTGTTTCTAATGTTAATATAGCCGGTCTAGGAGTCAGCTATTGACTCTCTTGGAATTTTTTCACAATTTCCTTGTTTCTTCTAGGCTAGAGATATCATTAGAATAGCTTTGCATGTGGTAATTTAGCTAACACTTCTTTATGCATCAGATTAAGATTGAAAGTACAAAAAAAAGTACAAAGAAAGTATATACAGACAACAAACATGCTTAAAAGTGCAAACAACTTCTCACACAAACAATATTAGAACGATATAGCAATGCCAACAGAGAAAGGATGTAAAATGTGCTCTGTATATGGGGGCGGATGTGAACTAATGATCAGAGAAAGAAACAAAGTTATTAAAGTGCATGTGAGGTATTGGTGATTTCCCTGTTTGGCATTTGTTTTGTAAAGACATGGCAAGGCCATCACAAAGAAGTCCTTAAAAAATTTCTTTATTCTATTAAGCAAGATGAGTAACACCCTTAAGATGGCTTTTAAATATATTTTTAATTATTATTTAAGTAAAGAAACAGATATCTACACAGAAGGAGTAACAAAAACAATGTAAAAGGTCTAAAAATCAAGACTCCCTCTGCACTGAGCAATCTCTATTAGTGTGATGTGTTTGTTGATGGTGCTGAATAAGAAAAGAATCATCTCTGAACCCAATTTCCCCAAAGGTCAAGGTTTTAGTTTATCTCCATTAGAAAATTACGGGTCTGACATTAGATTTAAACCAGAAGATCTTGTTCTTATACCTTGGAGACTATTCACAGTGAAGGTTTTTGTTTCAGCCCATTTCCAATATTTATGTAGTCTACATTGTAAACATGCCAAACTCTTAGGAAAAGTAGACCTCTTTACTCTGCGCAACTTAATCTTTTCAGAGAAGCAGAAAGACATATCCAAGTTCCTTTGAACGGTTACTTTGTAAGTCACTGCTGTGAGAATTTGTGCAGTTCTACTGTGGTAGTTTAGTAAAGCTGCAGCAGAGCTCGGCTGGTGCAGGCACCCGAAACATGCGGCTGCCACATGGTCGCTGCCAGCACCCCCTGCCACGGACAGAGAAGAGTTTCAAAATGCCTTTTTGNCCCCTCCTTCCCGGAACCGGAACTTGCCCCAGGGCAGGATGTCAGCATGATACAGAATAGCCTGGCTGCACCAAATTAACCCTGTCCTGTCCGAACCAGGACATCTACTTTATATTGAATTGGCAGAACAACATTTAAATGAATCATTTTCATTCTTGAAGGTGTTGGTTTATAACATTTGAAGTTGTTACTTCATAAAATCATTTTTCATTGTTCATCTCACCATAGCCGTGTGTTGTTTTTCCTTAATTTCTAACCTAGTTTTCAAAAAAATAAATAATAGCTTTATGCATTTTGTGGTACCAAACACCATTCATTAGTCTGCAAAAAGGGTTCAGATGAATTAAAAAGTAGGAAGATAATTATGAATTCTGCCAAGGTTTAAGTCAGGAGTATCAGAGAGCAATAGAATTTGAGCACCAGGTTAACTTTAATCTTTGGGACCTGGCTAAAGGCTTGTTAGTGTCCATTCAAAATCCTACAGAATCTGCAAAGGAAAGGCCAAGAAAATGCATACATAGTTATGAAGATCTATCTTGAAAGAAAAAAACTACTTTCAGATCTTGAAGAAGATACTACAGTAACATAGCTTAGGACTATCCAGTGGTCCCAGATGTAGAGATATGCCAGCAAAATGAGGTAAGGACTAGGAGCACAGATGTATTACGTTAGAAACACGCCATGTCAGAAACAAAAGACGTGATTGTGCAAAAGCATTGAGTCTTTCAGGCTCAAGGAGAATCCCAAGCTCAAACAATCAAAACAGCACGCTATGACTGAAGACGGTTCCAAAACACCACTTGCACCACAGCACAGGTGCACACACATGCATCGTGGGTACCTGGCCAGGGGACACTGGCCCCATTCAGACCTCCCCGTCATGCCTAGCCTCATGGCCAGAAGCTGCTTTGGACCTAGGTGTGGTTCAGGACCTAGCTGCCAGGGACACCTCCTTGCCCGTGTGGCACCGCCAAACTGAGACCCCTGAGGTTTGGCACTGGGACACATGTGAACTTCAAGCCCATCCTCCAAAGCAGCAGGAGGCTGGATGCTGTGTGACCTGGGAGGGAACGGTCTTGATTTGGAAACTGTTTCCAACCTGCATAAGGATCAAATCCTGTGGTTCTCTGTGGTAATCCCTAAGGTCTATCTTCATTTGGAGAAAGGAGTGCATTAATTTCTTTAAAAATTAATGAAATTAATCCAGTGCCCATGGCAGGAATGGGCTACATTGGACAGATTAAACTATACTGCAGTATAAAGATTTTGTTGGTTTAGGTGTGGGATTTACGATGAAGGAGAGGCTTGTTTTTCTATCGTACAAATAGGCAAAAGACAAATATGTGCAGTTAACTTTGAAAATATGCTTAATACTAAATCTGAACAGTAACTTTTTATAGGAGAGTAATTTCACTGGAAGCTATCAGATGTTGATAGATTTTTTCACTTGATCATGTGGGAATATTTGAATCTCAAATATGTAATATGTTTTGAAACAAAAATATCTTCCAAGTCACATGCCAATGCATCTTAACAGAGCTCTAAGAAACACTACCGTACTGAAACTCTGAAATTCACCCTTTTTGAAAAGGTAGCCAACAGAACTTGACTAAAATGTGCTCTAATATTAAATTCTTGATATTAGCCTGAAATCTTACTGATCTTACACTAAGGGCTGAACACTGTGTTTCAAGTAAGACAAAAGTAATGCATATGGATTCTGACATCTGCATTTTGTAGACAGAACTGGAATGTTGTTATTAAAAAATAACTGTCTGTGTAATGACCTTCTAAAAGTATGGTGATTTGTATGACTACCTCTATTCAAAATAAAATGGAAAATTATTAAGGATTTTAATAGAGCAGAATTGACTGAACTTACAATACTTAGCAGATTTCATTTTACACACGTTTATATATTTACATATATGTCTGTCTGTCTGTCTGTCTATCTATCTATCTATCTATCTATCTATCTATCTATCTGGTGTTACAGCCAGGGCTTTGGCCACTGAGACCAAAGGACTTGCTTTGAGAAACCTGATCTCCCGGGGTCTGATGGGGCCCATCTCTCAGAGAAGGCCACAGGCGTGCCAATTTAGGAATGAGGATTTTAAACTAGAATTTTCGGGGAAGGGGATTCTCAATCCATCCTGCTTGGAGGCCAGTGCCAGAAACCAATGCCCTGGGCCTGGACAAGGATCACAGGCCAGCAAGAGAGCACATGAAGTGCAAGAGAATGGTTCCATCCAGGAAGCATTCCAGCCAGTAGGTCGGCTTCAATGGGGGTCCAACATAAATGCCTCTATGAAATGCATGGAGCACAGGGAGCAAGAAGAGGAGTTAGAGACATGCACACGTCTACCGGGCTGTGATGTTATTTCTTGGCATCACTAAAACGTGGTGGGATGGCTCTTGCCACTGGAGGGTGGGAATAAAGCAATACAAGCTCTTTAGGAAAGACACGCAGGGGCTACACTACACAAGCTGCAAACACAAAATTGAAACAGAACAAGATCTTAACAATTTGTTTCCTCTTGGCTAAAACCTCTACTAGAGATTGTTAGTGCACATGTCAAGTAAACCACACAGGAGATCAACAGGGAGACAGGGAAAACATACAAATGCAATAGGAAGGTCATTGTTCCTTTTGTCCTTAATAGGCAGAGACAAGTGTTTGATTAGTCTGTGTTGCTGTTTGGTTTCATTTCTCACTAAATCTTTCCAGAATGACCAAGAAGTACATAAACTCTTCAAGAAATACAGCTGGATACATCTGCTTGGCAGCTTTAATGACGTATATTCAGCTTTTACTTCATTGCTCAGCATACTCTTGTCACTTGCTTAGGCCAAACTGGCAGTCTTCATCATGCCTTAGCGGCTCCAGTTCAAATGAGTCTATAAAAATGTTCTACTTGTGGTTAAGATGTATACTGTTCCTAAATTTTTCATTTCTTGCACTTGTAGTGATTAAAATATGTTTGGGATAAAGCATTGTTAAAACCAGTTTAGCTCACATAAATGAACACAT
>VZZY01011874.1:0-16406 GCA_013400335.1 Eurystomus gularis | reverse complement strand
TATACTACCACTGAAGGGATTGATCCTCTCCTAGTGAAGCTTCCACCTGCTGCCGTTGCCTCAGGGATAGCAGAGTGTTGCTCCAATAATCTATCTCCCTCTCATGCTCCCTGATACTCCTTGATCTTTCCACCTCCTCTCTAAGCTTTGCCACCAGGCCGAACAGGTCATTCACCTGGTCACACCAAACACAAGGGTTGTCTCTGTCACCCTCCACTCTAATTGCAGGCTCCAGCATCTCTGCAGCCGGAGACCTGGACACCTGCACGTTTGTGTGGGACCTCTGTCTGGGTCACCACATTTCTTCTAACAACGGTTTTCACCCAGGTGGCAACCACAGCTGGTCCTGCCCGTGTGACCGACTGCCCAAACTGCTGCGCCACAGCCCCTTCGCCCGAGTTTGCTCAATGCACAGGGAACCTTGATCCCTTCGCCCCCCCAGGGGGGTTCTTAGTGCAGGGGGGCATCGCGGCAGCTCCGAGAGCTGCTGGCTGCGGCACATGCTCTTCCACTGCCCGCATGTCTCCCGGCCCTGGGAACCCCCTTGGAGTCTTGAAATCTGCCGATCTGTGCCAAAGGACCAACTGGCTGTGAAGGGCTGCTCTCGGCGACTGATTGTTGGGCTCAGTTTTAATGTCGATCTTAACTTCCTGCTGGCTGCGCTTCTGAACATCTGAGCATCATCACATTTTGTTCTGTAGTAGGCCAAGGCTTTTGCCAGTTGCACGCATCTAGGACATACTGCCGCCACAAAAGCTCTGTCTTCTGAGCTGGCCACTGACAAGAACAGGTTACATAAAATCTTCAGGCAGATAATTTTAAAAAAAAATTTCACAAGCCAAAAAGTGGTTGTGGTGGTACATCTAGCAGGTCCCTTCCATAATATTTCTTGGTACTTAGCAGGAAGCTCTGCTGTTTTGTTTCCTCATCTTCTGGGTACCAACAGAAAAAAAACCACAAACCCTAGACTTTTTCAAACCTACGACTACTGAGCGTACTCCTGAATAAGAGTCTAATTCCTTGGCTCACTTCATAGATGTTGTGAGGATTACTTTGTACCCCTCCTAGCATGTTGTTTAACTCTTATTCTAGGAGTAAATGCCAGGGACCTCAATACGAGCCTCAGTGAAGCAACACAGTCTTAAGTGTAACACAGACACAGGGAGTACTTACTACTGACCTGTTTCATCTGCTTTTTTTCTGCTTGCAAAATCCAGCTCTCAGAGCAATGTCACAGCAGCAGGAAAACACCTGTGTAGCGATGCCAGCCACTCGTTGAGGTGAATACAGCCTAAACTCCATTAAAAGCAGAATTACAAACTTCCTTAAGACAGACAGAATACTCAATCTACTTTTAAAAATCCAGTAAGTGCTTTGATCCTCAGGTTAGAAACAAGGGTGCTCCTGGGAGCCCTTGAAAGCAAGTCTGCAGTAGAAGCCTAGGTGCAGATAAAAGCCCTGAAAGGCCAGTCAACGAAATCCTTTTGGTATATGTAAAGTCCAAACATCCCTAATTTCCTTTAGTACATTAGAATATACCATGTTTCCATGATAGCAGAAGCCATTCAGTGGAGACATCTGCTTTTTTTTTTTTTGCATAGTGCATAGAGGTTTCTTTAACATCACTATTAGAAGGATACATGATATATAGTTCATTTGGACCAAGGTAAATTATAATTAATAAAATCCTTTACAACAATTTGGAGGATTCAGATTTTGATGCCTGTGGAGTTTGATGGAAGTTGGGCAGGGAAGCAATCGTATCACTGTGAATGATACACAAAGAATTGTACACAATATGAGTTGAGAGCAGTTAGCATGGGATAAAGCATCTACTTTCTTTCCTTAGTCTCCTCCCACCATTTTGGGCCACACAGCCAGCTTATGTAGTCACCAAGAAGACCAGTTCCACACTTCTGAAGTGCTGGGGACTGAGCTGTGGGCCCCAAGTTGGAGTTGACCTGTGGATGAGTCACAATGTAGCAGATGTTTTGTTTTCCCTATTGGCTTCCTGTTCCAGAGGCAGAACCTGGCCCACCTGTGCCTCTGTGGCTCTGCCCTTACCCAGGTGGTTGTGGTTGGGGTGGTGGGTGAGGCCAGGATTATATCAACCAGGAGCTGATCAGTTGAAGGGGCTTCCTGTTGGGCTGGTTGTATCTGAGCTCTCTCAGTGGTGTCCTTTCCTGTGAAGGGCCACTGAGGGAGCCATCTCTGTCTGTTGTGTCCAGCAGGCGATGCTGGCACCACAGTGGGCAGCAGAGGAGCTGGGCCCACAGGAACCTATGGCAGGACTGTCTGAGAGAAGACTTTTGAGGGGATGTGGCTGGGTTCAGTGTTGGCCTGTGTGATCAGGCAACTGATGGCAGTGTAAGATGATGATGGCTGAACCAGCACAACAACTTCTGAGCAGGTATTAACAAGGCGCATTCCCTTTTAGGTACACACTGTTGCAGGGGGACAAATGGAGCAGTTAGAGATTGGCAATCAGCTCAGTATCCTCCTGTGACCACCGGCCACAGCCTCCCTGCACTCCTGCACACTTCTCCAAGCTTCTGCTGGTGCCCTCAGCCACATCCAACCCGCAGGCAAGGTGATGGTGCTGAGCTACACCACAGCTTTACAGCTGTCCCTTCTAGAGTGGATGGCTGTGTGAGGCTTTGATGCCATTCTACCTTCAGATGATCTAAAAATCAGAGCAGTACCCAGCATCATAAAATCAGCTTACATTTCTTCATGAGATCTCAGTGAAGAACACTGAGCTTCCTCTGGCTTGCGCACACTGCTGAGGAAGTGCAGTTGACACAGGTATGACAGGGCTAGATGACTCATTAGCCTGGAGGGTGCAGACTAATGAGTCATCTAATAATAGTATAATCTTGATTATTCCTATCAGCAGCACAACACTCATTATCAAAAAACAAAGATTTACACCGAGTGACTTCCTTCTTAGAAAGTTTTAACTCGACAGACAGACGCCATTGTAGACAGCAAAGGGGTGGTGGAGGTGGGGGTGAAAACCCACTTACCTCCTCCATCTTCAGACACCACTGATGACCTGATTTCTATCTATCTTCACGTTCACTAAGCACAGCCAGGACATTCGTTCATAGGCTTATTAAATTGGGCTCTAGGCTTGGGCCATAAACTTGTCTTCAACACTCCTATTAAAGGAGCAGGCCAGGTTGGATGGAGCCTCAAACAACCCGGTCTAGCAGGAGCTGTCCCTGCCCATGGCAGGGGATTGGAACTAGATGATCTTTAAGGTCCCTTCCAACCCAAACCATTCTATGATTCTGAAATCCACCCACTGTTCCCAGTAGGAGAAATGAAACATGGCCCTAAAATACACTCCTTATTTGGAAGGTGGCTGACAGCACCCAGAGGAGGGTACCCAGTGGGGTACAGCCGCTTTTAGAGTCACACCATCTTCCACTGGAAGAAATATTTTTACTCTCTCTGTGTAATACAGTTGATATCATAAGTTTTAAATCTCATAAGGGAGCTAAGAGCCATTGAATGGTGTTACAAGGCAAAGAGCGTGCAGGGGAACTAGCTGCAACACTCCTGCTTTTGGAGGACTACTAATACCCACGTGGTGGAGAGCAAAGCCTGGCACAGGTCGAACCTGAATCTCAATATGACCATTTTAACTTCTGTGGTATTAGAAAAATTACAGACAGGTGTCAATGTTTCTAGAAAGGATGTAGTGATGATGACACTGAAGATGGACTCCTTTCCTGAAGATCTAAATTGGAATTTAGCCCATCTTTTGAATGAACAATGCCACTAAAATCTAACTAGAACCGAGCTGGGCAGTTGCAGAAACACATCTTAACACAGCAAGATAGAGCTGAGAAGCTAAAATGCGCCAAGACTGGGGCCAGTTTTTAGACAGTAACTCATGACAGACAGGCTATCGTGATGATGTTTTTTCAGCAGTTTTTAAAGGTTAAACAGATTTTGAACCAATTCATGTTGCTCTGGTAATTTTCTGAGAACAAAAAATAACAGAACACAATTATAACTACTGTCCAAAAATTTTGCTCAGGGTTTAGCATCAGACCACACGTGTTGCACTGTGGGTTTTCAGATGGAGACATGCAACCGTTCCTGGAACCTTCAGTTGCTTAGGCTGCTGTAGTTCATAACACTGATTTTATTTAAATAATGAAGAAGAATTGATACATATTTTATTGAATACTTTAGAGGACAACAAGAGATCCACTGCTGCAAGTCGTATTTTTAAATACAAAAGGGAAATTAGTAAAAAGTTACGTTCATATCCAACACGAAACACAAATATGTTCCTTTCAGGAGCTTTGCGTTTTAAAGACTGAGAACTCTACTTACGTTACACAGCTCAAATATATCGACATCACAAAATCTTAGTATTGCACTATAGCTCCTTCTTTAGAACACACTACGCACAATGTACATCTGCATTACCCCCATATAAAAGACCATCAACAACACATCAGCAAAGCCAGACAGAGACCACCTAGAAAAGGTCAGAGGGGTTGCAGGTTTGCTGAGAGAAGTGTGGCAGTAAAATGGAGCAGTGTGGACCACCAGTACCCAACCCAGGTCCTGTTTCTTGCTGGTAATGCAACAGACGTTAGGACTGCAGCTGCGCTACTGTCCTGCGCAGAGGTAGCATAAGACTATGCCTTTAAAGACTTTCTTTTAAATAAGGTTTGTCCTAGCTGAAAGCCATGTAATAACTGACAAGTTTTTGTAATACTAGCCCAAAGCATAGTATGGCGGCGCTTTGGGACCCACCCATTTAACATTAGCTGCCGAATTCAGGTAGGTGATCTATCTCTTTGAAATCTGCTGCAGCACATAAACAGTTCTGTGCAAAGATGGCAACTCCAATGACTTCTTTTTCCCCTTCATCCTCAGCCATATGGAGAATGCTAACAGTCAAGAATACAACAGCAGGTGCCACAGATGAACCAGAAAATGGAAGGCCTACCTAGCTATAAAAGAGACTCTACTTTGTCTAAAAAGACAACTTAGAAGAGGTGATGGGCAAAACATTTCAGTTACCTGGACAATATGGAAAAACAAGCGAGCATGTAACATTTGTGAAACACACCACAAGCTGTGGCGCATAAACTCCCCACTTCCCAGCTCACATTGTATCTAAAATTCAAGACAAAGGTCATTTTAATGTTCATTGAAGGGACCCACCTTGGGCAGGGGGGACAACATTAAAGCTGAATGCTACCCTCCCAGAACAGTCCGATAACAAACCCGGACAGTTTTCCAATTTACCAACGCTTCCCCTTCTTTTGTCTATTCCAATCCACTTCAGCATCTTATTTTTAATTAAAATTAAGTCCCAGGGTGTGTGGAGAGAATAACCTTTCATCATTTTTACATCTACCTCACTTCAGCTACGGGGTGCCTGGCTCTGCTAAGGCACGCAGGCGCTACTGTAATACAAGTAAAGACTGTCTTCTCAAGTGGGGTTTGGAAAACAGCACAACTAATATTGTGTTCGATACTATAAACATGTTGAAACAAATTCCATGCGTACAAACATTAGAAAACAAGTTCTACAAACCATTACAAAAATGGAAACCACTTCACTGATCTTCAGTCCAAACTCCAAGTCACTAAGACCAAAACAACGGAGAAATTAAACTATCATTTAGCTTTCATGTAATTACACTTTGTCAAAGTGTTAAGACATTATTAATTTATGTATACAGAGAAAATTCAAAATCCCTGACATTTACAGTAACACCTGGTACTAAACCTTTGTAGTTTCTTTTTCATCAGTGCCAAGTAATTAAACCCAGACATCAATGCTGAGATGGATAACCAAGCCATCTCAGGCTGGACAGAGCAGCCTCTATGTTTCCTGTGAAGACCCAGCCAATATCCGTGACCAGCCACCACCTGGCACAGATAAACCAGACTCATTTAAAAAAAACCAACCCCAAACCAACTCCTTTTCCAGGGAAAAATAGTCTCAAGATGCGTCACTTAAACCCCAGAACTGAGATGGTCGCTACCAGAAGAGTAACACTTCAGAAAGTGACGTGGCCATCTTCTTGTTACCTGCAGGGTGACGGTTCCCAGCCCGGAACAGCGCAGTGCTAGCTCTTCACTGCTACAAGCTTCAATTGCATTCACTGCATGTCACTTGTGTCTCATGATAGAAATTTTTCTTCTTGTTGTTCGTGCTGTGTTGTTTTGTTTTGTTTTGTTTTTTTAATAAATAATGGAAGTCTACAACATGCTTTTTCAGGTACCTGACTGCTGATAATTATACAAGTAGTCTGTAAATCAGCTTTGCCTCTGAGGAGTTATCAGGCTATTGAGACAGTTGCATTCAAAGAGCAGCACCTTGTGTTGAGCACAGCGAAGGCAGAGGAGAAGTCCTCCTGCAGTATGAAGCTCCTGCCTGCTAGAAGGAAGCATCAGCATGAAGAATCTATAAGTCTCTGGCGAAGTTTTTTATCTTCTCTTGGACTCCCATTGCCACTTGCATCATGGTCTGTCAAAACTAAAGAGAAAGCAAACCTTTAGAAGTGAAAGGGCCATCAAGCCACTCGACTTATTCNCCTCACAGGAAAGAAGTTCCTCCTCATGTTGAGGTGGAATTTCCTGTGCTCTAGCTTGCATCCATTGCCCCTTGTCCTATGGCAGGGCACAAGTGAAAAGAGGTTGCCCCTTTCTTCTTGACACCCAGCCCTCATCTATTGATCCACATTCATTAGATCCCCTCTCAGTCTTCTCCAGACTAAACAGCCCCAGGTCTCTCAACCTTTCCTCAGAAGGCAGGTGTTCCAGTCCCCTCATCATCCTCGTAGCCCTCTGCTGGACTCTCTCAAGCAGATATTCTTGTTTACAAAGGCACAGTTCCTTCTGCCACCAAGACAGTGGTGCAAGGCTGGCTGTCCTGCGCTGTGCTGGAGCTGCTGAGCAGCCTCCAGATGCCTGGACACTGTCCAGATGTAGCACCCAGAAGCAGGATGCCCTGCAGTGTCTCCTGCCCTTACAGTCCAGATTCAGCATCTACCACTGGTTCGTTAACACAGTTACTAATTAAAACACGCTCATGTCATTAATGACAGAATAAATGACAGTGAGCCATGGGTGAAGCTTTGCTGCTGGGTGATGAAGTCTGCAGCTCCACCCAGGCAGAAGGAGAGGGCTGCACCAGCTGGACCTGGCCATGAAACACCAGCTTCTTTCTGCAATACATTTTAACAGAGACTTAAGCATGAGGGTTTTTTTGCACTGGAGGAAAACGAGTCTTTGAAGTGGTTTTGTGAGATAAAAACAGTCTCAAAAGTTCTGCTTTAAGATAAAAATGAGTCAGATTTTCTAATAGATTCTTCAGCTCCTTGTGCAGAGACCTCTATCTTGGGCTCTTAAAATAGCCCGTCATTTCAAAAAGGGACACATTTAAGAGGAAAACTTTTTAATGTCAGAATCACTCCAAACTGCTGTACTAGAGCTGCCTGCCAGAAGTGCTGCTAACAGTTTGAAAATAATTCTGCTTGTTTGATCCGAATTCCCTTGCTGCATAAGCTGACTTCTCCTCCAAACCTCAGCCTACTAGAACTGCTTGGCCAAAGCGCAGAGGAACAGTTACCCTCTGGGTGCTGCTGCTGCGTTTTTATTACACACAGCTTAATAAAAACAGGTTTCTGAAGTGAAAGTAAAAGTATTCCATGCATCTGAAACAGTTCTTTAGCTTGCCCTCAGCACTGTGCTCGCCTACTCAGGTCAGCTACTAAATGTTTTAAAGCATCTTCACTTCCATGAGGGAAGGATTTTGTGAAGAGGCAGCCCACAGAGTCTGCACTACGTCATCCAGGGGATGTAGGCACTGGTGTCCTGATGCTTCTGTGAGGACAGCTACAAGAGTGGCCATGCTCACAGCACCAGCTTTCTCACTGGAACTTCTTCAAGCACAACCTACTGTAGATTAATCTAGCGCTTTCAGAATCATTATGGTTGGAAAGGACCACCTCTTCTACTGTGCAGGTGGTCTTAAGGAGTTCAAGTTCAGGCAGCTGAAACCGCTTACTGCTAGAGCAGAGGTGTCAGCAAGGACCACCAACTTAACAGACAGTTCAGCGTCCAGCCTGTGCCACTGACTCGGAACATCACCATCTTCTGGCACATACGTGAGGTTATAGCAGTTAAACTGCAGACAACATGGCAAGGTCTAAGCAGGTCTGTTTTCTTGTAGCATATATTAAAATCTTTTTGGCAGGATTACACATTTAGATTAAACCTGTTTTGTTCATTAATGATTTTTTGGTTTAGCGGATTCCTTATCTCTCTATACCAGCAGGTTTGGATGTGGTGTTTTTGTGGTGTTTCTCTGATTATTTTTTTTAAAGAAAGAGCAGGTCACCTTACCTTGTAGCTCTGTTGCGTTGTTTTCCAGTTCTGTAGTAGTCTCCCCAGGTTTCTCCGACACAGCTGTCCCTGGTTTCCCATCTATGGTATCTGTCTTGATAGTACCAAGGTTTACCAAAAGTTGCATGACATCAAACTTCTCAGAAACGGCAATGTTCTCCAGCACTTTGAGGCATTTAAATGATTTAAGCTCACTCACGTTTTCCTCAAGAAAGAGGAGGTAAAGGCTTAAGTCATCAAAATACTTTGACTTAAGTTTCAGAACATCGAAAGTTGGCAGGATTTCATATACTTTGAGAATACCTGAATTCCACCTCCAGGGAACAAACATTGCGTACACTACCAGTGGCATCACTAGAAGATAGACTAGCAGGTTAATGTAGCTGAGTACCTTGAAGACACCAACAGCAATAAGCTTGCACTGAACCACTTCTGGAACTGTTGTGTCATTCTTTAAGATCCCTGTTTTGATAGTGCAGAGAAACTCATCACTCAAAGAGGAGAGGCTAATGTAGTAGCCCAGGTAGAGGCATGCAGTAAAAATAATTATTAGTGTGAGTAAACGGCAGATAATGTATTTAGTTATTAAGCATTTGGAATTCTTCTTCGTCTTCAGGTACTGCTCCACAATTGGATATTTAAAGTGGCTTTCAGATATTTCCCACAAACTGAAAGAGAGAGAGAAAAAACCCAACAAATCACACAGGTCACATGCTGCAGTTTTCACCCACCTCAAATTTCAAAGAAACCTAGTACTCTAAAATAGACATAAGATTGGAATCCCTTTTATTGGGGTAAACCAAGGGTAGTCTTACTGAAGTCAATAGACAAAGCAACAGAACAGCAGATAAATTAAAAATATTGACACTCTAATACACAAAAGCCACTTAAGAGACAAAAGAGCTCAAATACTGAGAAATGGAAAAAAAGGACTGCCCTCACAGCAAAAAAAATATTATTTTCCAATACAAAGCAGGTATAGTAAGAAAATCCATATGGAAAAACAGACTTCCCAAGCATTTGTTCAATAATAGTACACTGGAAGAATTTTTACTTGTCAAGACCTAACATCACATTTTAAAGACAGACCTAAGTCCCCACTGCATTGCTTGTACCCCCACGTGCAAAGAGAAACAGGAACCCTGACCTAGGATGGGGCAGAAACTGGATCTGGTTAGAACTGCACACCAGTTTCCTCAGAGAGAGGGCTTTTGCTTTTGTTGGTTTTGGTGTTTGGCTTTATATTGTGGGGTTTTTTCCTTAAACAGAAGCTTTGCAGACCTAGAACAGGAGATGATTAAGTAAAAGACTCTGTTCACAGCATTCAAGAGACTGTCAAGAATATTGAGAAGTGAGGACTGCACCCATCCCCCTTTTCTTATGCTGTGGTAAAACTAATTAACCCTCTATTACAACTACAAAAATTAGGACATCTCAGGTAATTAGTAATCTGAAGAGGTCATTGAATGTTTTCTTCAAAAAAAAAAAGCTCTAAGTTCCAGCTCCAGGTGTCCACAGTAATGACTTCAGATACCTTCTTTTTAACTGAATGTAAAAGTGTGTCAGGTCACCAATCAAACCTTTACAATAAATTTCCAAGAGAGTGCAGGAGTCACATCCATTAAGAGTTTAAGGAAAAGAACAATGAAAGCCAAGCCCCAGTGTCTTACCTCTGTGTCAAGTTCTCATTAACAGCTGGAACCAAGTCAGCGGGGTCCCTGAGGTCTCCGCTGCGGATGCTATTAGCAGCTTTGATTGCTCTGTTATAGGCTTTGTCAAGTTCTTCCATAATAAATTTCAGATCTGAAGACAGGTGAGGTGCTGCCGTGAAGCGCCAGAACAAACACGGCAGATACAGCAGGATAGCGACCAGCAGAAGGATGTATGGAAAGAACTGAAAGGAGAAGAATGTTCAGGTTAGGTTCCACTTGCATATAAAAGAAGTCAGCCAGTCACTGTCATTCCCTATACCGCTATTAACTTCCCTATAAGCCTATTAAATTCCCCATAATTTAATTAAACGCTTTTAGTAAAAGCCACTTTGGTGGTCATTTGGGATCTGCAGGGAAGTAAAATCACTTTTCAGACAGCTCCGGTAACCTTGCTGCTGCCAAGGAAAAAAAATTTTAAAGGCAGAATAAAGTAACCATGATCCTGGTGACATTTCCATTGCATATTCAACACGGCACTGCTGGAGCTGCAATTGAGAGGCAGCATTAGCCTGGGAAACAACAAACAGCAAAGGCAACCAAAGCAGCTGCCAGAGAGGCTGACCAGAAGAGGTTAGTGTCACGAAACTCTCCCTCTCAGACGTGTCGCCACTGTTCACAGCAACTAAAATGCTCCAAACGCCAACAAAATCTTTCCTGCTCTCCATTAGACAGCAGGACGTTAATGAATAGTATCCTGGGCTGCATCACAAGCATCATGGCCAGCAGGGCAAGGGAGGGGATCCTGCTCCTCTGCTCAGCTCTGCAGTGCTGGGGCAGCTCTGGAGTCCTCAGCACAGCAGAGACATGGACCTGGTGGAGCGGGGCCAGAGGAGGCCACAAAAATGATCAGAGAGATGGAACCCCTCTGCTGTGCGGACAGCCAAGAGAGTTGGGGTTGTTCAGCCTGGAGAACAGAAGGCTTCAGGAAGACGTTTTTGCGGCCTTCTAGTACTAAAAGGGGCCTGTAAGAAAGAGAGGGACAGTCTTTTGAGCAGGGCCTGTTGTGACAGGATGAAGGGTAATGGTTTTAAACTAAAAGAGGGTAGATTTAGACTAGACAGAAGGAAGAAATGTTTGATGCTGGGTGTGGTGAGAGCCTGGCCCAGGTTGCCCAGAGGGATGGTTGATGCCCCATCCCTGGAATCATTGCAGGTGAGGCTGGCCGGGGCTCTGAGCAACCTGCTCTAGTTGCAGATGTCCCTGCTCCCTGCAGGTGGGTTGGACTAGATGGCTTTTAATGGTCTCTTCCAACACAAAACATTCTGTGCTTTACAGGGTCTATGCATGTGCCTTCAAACACACACCTGTTCAGAGTGTGACATACCGTGACTGCAAAGGACGTACAGTATTTAAATGTGTTTAGATAACTCCTAAATGGAAACCAACACATGGCATCAGAATAGTCTGCTGTTAATGAAGTGCTGAGAAGACAGCTCTTACACAGTCCCCATTGCTTACACGAAGGGCTGAAGCAGGTAGCAAATACAACAGCTTGAAGTCTTCCCATCTTTCTTCTAGTCATCAGCAAGCAGGAGGTTTTCACCACGAGATTTAATCTCTAATTCCCTCCAGCTAACAGGTATTTTCTATCTACTGTGACATTATATTCAAGGTGTACATTCATATGTAACATTACCCTTACAGAAACATGATGTAAGATCCAGTTAGACAAGGAGTGAGTTAACAAAATGTACTGCAAATCTGGTTAATCTCCAATCTATTACATTCAGCTTTTGATAGTTAGTCCACTTAATGCAAATCCAGCATCAGGTCCTACGGGATTTTACATTAGTTGTGGTGAAGAAATCGGCAACTGATTTAAGGCATCTTAAATGTCACAGCCGTGCACACATGAACATTCACTGAAAAAGGCAACGGAGAATTTGGGAACTTGGACTAAAGTCATTCACCAGTTCAAGTGCAACAGCTCCACTTCCATTTGTAGGTACTTAACAAGATGAGAATCTGAACCCAATATTAATGTTAACTTGAGTTTGCATTAATCAAGAGTGATTAAAATTTTGTATGCACAAAATGAATAATTTGATGCAATTGAACGTTTTATCCAGGAAAGCTACTTCTAGTATCACCTACCATTAAAGCAGAATCCCATGTTATTATTGATACTAGGAATGCATAGGACATATTAGCACACAAATTTGACTTCTTCAAAGGAACTGCATCAATGACTGGAGACCATAATATGAACGAACCAACATTCTACATGTGTGCCTTCTCTGCATAGCAGTCAGATGATAGGAAATTGGTGACACATAGCAAGACAAAACCATGAAAAGCCACAGCAAAGTGAGGATACTGCATTTAAAGGTCAGCTTTCCCTTCCAACCCTTCTTATAAATTCATACTTCAACTGTTCCTGCTCAGTAACAACGTAATTGAACTTGGTCAAAATTCCTACTTCAGTCTCTAGGTAAGCCCCTGAGAAAGAAAACTTCAAGAAAGGCTCACTCTTTAAAGTGAAATGGGATCCATCCTGCCGGGATGGGCTAGCCCATCAACACGACTGTTTCAAAAACCCAGTGAAGTTAGCAAAGCTGAGTTCACTGTAATTATACTGTACATCCCACTAGAGGTAGGTCTTCTCACGAGCAAGGATCAAGCATCAACCCAGTACTGCTGTTACCCATCCCCTTGCCACTGCAGTGGTTGGACTTCACAGGCCAGAGGGGTCTAAGAGGCTGCTTCGGACATCCTTGAACTTCTGGGAACTGCCAATCTGCCCAGTACTCCTACTGAATCCATACTATCTTCTGCACCACTAAGCCATGCTCATCGAATGGATTGTCTATAGTCATCAGCAGGAATTTCTTCCCTCCAGAGCCCCAACCTATGCCAGCAGCCAAGACAGGCCTTGGGTGCGGGTGCTGCTCTTCCTCTTGAACTGCAAACTGCTTTTGACCAAACTGAGCAAGCTCATTCACTAAAACCCACATCCTTATTGGCTGCTGCCCCTCAGCTCTGCTTGCTGCACCCTTGACATGATCCTTCCCCTACCCCCAGCAGCCTGTAGAACCTGCACAGAGCTCTGCCCTCACTACTGTCTCCCTTCCCTCTTTGCACGCAGCAGGTAACTTCAAATCATCTGCTCTTTTCCAGGTTTAGATGTCAAGCTCTGGCATGTCCAACGCGTTTCTGTAGACATCTCATCAACTCGAACCCAACAGCTCAAGAATTGGCCCTTTGTATTTTTCACTGTGGACAAAGCCACCAGGTCTCACAGGTCTAAGTCCTGGTTGCTTTGGTGTACCCAAAGCTTTACGGCTTCATGCCCACCCTCTTTCAGTTCTCTGAATTCTGTGTTAGGGCGAAATAGAAAAGATCTATCTACAAACACAGCTTAAACTTATCTAAGCTCTTCTAAGCTGCTGCAACACCTTTTCCATAGGCCTTAACAAATGCCAGCTTGCATAAGATTGGTGCAAAGCCTGTTTGACTCCACTTACTTCTGTGTCATACACCTCTTAGCACCCTTCCACTGGTGCCAGGTGGGGAAAGAAACAACAAAGACACATTTGATTTAGTAAGGAGCAACCAAAGCTCCTTACATTGGTTTATAGCACTTGGCTTTACTACTCACTCATTTGAAACCTTACAGGCATCAGTGGATTTAGGAATTCACTTCCTCACCACCAAAACTGGAAATGCCACGAGCTGTATCTGATTAATCCTTTACCCTGAGACCTACAAGACATGCAGCAAGAGGCAAGACTGTTGAAACACTGAAGTCACAGCCCAAAACCTCCATTGTCCCAGTCCCCATCTCTTTTTTTATACCCAAAAGATGACTCTGTAGGCACGTTCTGCTCTTGTGTAGCACGTTGGCATCAGCCCTGTTGCTCTGCCCCAGACCTCCTCCAATCCCCCCCATCTCCCCTGCCTCATTACAGATTGTTGTCTTATGAAAACCAGCCTCTGTCCTCTTCTCTGGCACCTCCTCCTCTCCCCAGCTCCTTCACCATGGCCTCTTCTCCTAGAAGCATCACACCACCAGGGCAAAGGCACATTTGCCACGCATTTACTGGGCTTCCCCTTGCCAGGCTCTCATCGCTCCCAAAGCTGTAGGAGAAAACACTAGGCAGGTCTTTTCTGGATGGTCTCAAAACCAGAGCAGCAGCGTGACCATTAGTGAAGCTCTTTTTGTTTAGAAACAAAAGCCTGCATTTGTCAGCCCTTCCACAGCACTTGACGCACGACTCCATCCTTCTCAGATTCTGGCTTTTTTAAAGATGAAAGCTATGCTTGTTCTATTTGTTAGCAGTAGGCTTATGTAAGTAGCAAATTGTTTTGAATCATTAAAATTTAAGGCCTTGAACCAAAAGGCAGAAGTGAAAATGCAAAGTCATCTGGCATGGGTCCTAGGTTTCAGAGCAGCAGACTCAGATTATCCAGCCCATCTGACTAGGTTTTATGTTTTACAATGACTTCCCATTTTAGGAAGAGGACTCGATGGTATTCACACACAGAGGACCACGTGCCATACGCCTTTCTTTCATAGCTTATGTATTTACTTCCAAGGCACCGAATACACAAGGAGGAAATGCTACTTTGGTCTTGGATAGTTTGTAGTCCTTAAGTTAAATGGGAAGCGTCACCAACCCCAAGAACTGTATGGTCAAAGATCCGCCAGAGAAAGATACTGGCCTAAAAGTAAAACTCAGTTTTCCCTTTGCTGTCTCGTTATCAAGTGCCTTTTTGATGGCAAGTTCACAGCATTGGACGTAAGATAGTACAAGACTGCATAACTGAAGAAAGGTCCTCTGAAAGCAGATTAGAACAGATACACTAGAATAGACACAATATCCTACGGTTCACAATGCTCCTTTCTGAACTTCACTGGTGAAAGTGCATTGAGGGCTCTAACACCATGCTTCAACCTGAATGCCCTGAGTCTTCATTTCCACCCAGCTGCAAGGAGAAAAGAACAGGCAAAAGTCCATCAAGTTTGGCACTCAAAAACAGAGTAGCAGAGCTTCAGATAGGCTAATCTGAGTTTCTGCAAGGTACCAGGCATAGGTACTGTGTGATTAATATTCAGCATGAGACAGACAAAACTAGTAGCTTGTGTACCAGGGACTCAAACTAGAGTTCCCTCTGTGTTTTCTGCTAAGTATTGGTGAGCTCCTGAAAGCTGAAGATGATGGAGGCAGGTTCGAAATCATCTGCTCTTTTCCAGGCTGGACAGCCAGCTTCTGAGGAAGCAGAGCACTAGGAAGCCAAGAGGCCAACTGCCCCTCATTCTGTAATGCTGCATTTCATTTCACATAACAAACCTCCGAGCTCTGTATGCAGACTAAAAAGCCCCAGGGCTCTCAACCTTTCCTCAGAAGGCAGGTGTTCCAGTCCCTTAATCATCCTCGTAGCCCTTCGTTGGACTCTCTCAAGTAGATGTTGAGGGTGGTGACCCAAAAACCATTTTAAAGGACTTAATCTACAGAAAGCTTGTCAAGGTCTCAATAAAGATGGCTGGCAGAAGATGCAAACCACTTTAGTGGCATTTAGAAAACAACAGTTTTCTAATTTTACTGCATCCGCAGTCCTTATTTCCTCTGGGCAAACACTGTTAAAGTGCCTGCAAGCCTTGTGACATCCACCACACCTAACAGCGGCCAAACAGTAACTCTACATACAATAGCACAGAGCTGTTAAAGCTGCACAGGTCTCAGTTACATTCTTGAGAAATCTCCCTGGCATACAGCACTCAACAAAGGAAGCACGGAAGTGTCTTCACTCGAGACAAAAATATTTCTCATAAAAATATAAGATCATGGTGAAGTGTCTACTTCTTTAGTTCCAAATTCTGTTTGCCACCGGAGGAGCCTCAGCAAAGGCACCAGCCCCCAAACAGGCTAATGACAGCAATGACGTTTCCAGAGGCAAAGGTATTAAGCTCCCTCTGGATATGATCCTGTTAGGGTTGATGGGCAGAAACGTGAGCTAGAGGTGACTCATCACTCTGGTTGAGATACTATCCTGCCTCCAGACCTGAAAGTGAAACTCAAACCATACATGACCTTTCTTACACCACCTGTTTCTTACCTTCTGATTTGATACAGCTTAAAAACTGTTTCTTCAGTTTCTATTAGTAAGACTAATGTGACTGAAGTAGCTTTAACACTACACTCTTGAAGACTCTGCGTTCAAATTTCCTTTCTCTGACAGTCCTTAATCCCTCTGAGTGGGGCTTCATAGGTGAAACACGAGCAGTCCTCAGTCAACTAGGAAGTTGTACAAACAGTAACAAGGAACAGGTAACTATTATGATTACAGAATCATAGAACCATAGAA
>VZZY01011873.1:757558-771968 GCA_013400335.1 Eurystomus gularis | reverse complement strand
GAGGAGGGACAGGAGTCTTTTATACCTTAATTAACCTATTACCTAAATTAACTGTTCCCACCAGTACCTACTTAACATTTTCAGTTGCATGAGGAAACCTATCAAGAACTGAGGGGAAAATAAATAATTTATCCAGCCAAAGTTAACCACGCACTTGTGTGTTTCTGTTTCATGGCATCTGTTAAGAATATCCAGAATCATGATTAAAAAAGTGGTTAAGAGCTAAACACAAACTTCAACAGCTCTCAGTACTCCATTTCCTACTTGGAGAAGCAGAAAGACTTACAGCTTCATTAGTAAATGCAGGAGGACAGGATTTTGTAGAGCTTTTGCTAAGAAGTGAAAACACTTTTATAGAATAAGTTCTGGGAAAAGTTTTCAATTCTTCCCTGGTTTTATAAAGGAAGTTTGTTATCTAATACAGTGGTCTAAAAACTACTGGATATCAGTTTAAGACCACATTAAGCACTCGTATTGTATGAAATCCAGCACTACTCTACAGCCATAAAGATTTTTAAAAAATCATAAGCCTGACAACATTTAATCATGTTCCATTAACTAAACATTTAAATCTTAATAAACAAAGCAAAGAGAGACTTTATATCTCAGAAAAGTCCACAAGCTAAAAATAAAAGTATCTTTAGCATAAAACGACTCTAAAGACATTGCACAACTTAGTTTTCTTTATCACTCTATGTAAAACTTAAAATCAAAATCTAAAGTCAATTGTATTTAGTAAAGCATCTTTTTTAAAAATGATACTGTATTTGAAGATTCTAGTATCTAATATATTTTCAAAAAAACTGCTGAATTAATTTTCAGTTTGTGTAGCACTCAATAGGTTTGAGTACAGAACTACAGGACAGAAGTCTGTCATACTTATATTGTCTTTTTGTATCTGATTCACAGAAGCACAAGTCATACACTTGTAACGTGTATAGATTTCAAAAAGGATGACTGACACCAGATATTTTAAGTCATAAAAAAGTCCTCTATTCTTACATTGTGAGTAATCTAGGATGTTTACTTCTACAACAATTCTAAAATATTATAGGCCAGTCTTAAAAGGCATGATTACATTAAGATTTTTAAAGTACTTATCAGCTAACATTTAAGCTTGTTAGGGTTATGTATTATAACGCAAACAGCTTATTCTTCACATTGATGTAAAAATGGAACTCATGCTTCTTTTTAAAAAGAGTAACTTTTTTCAAAAAAAAATTCAAAACAAAAGCTGTAGATTTTGCAGCTTACACTGATTTCACAAGGAACAAAGCTACAGAACTGTGTCAGTATTCATATTCTGAGGACTTCGGTCATTCAAACTATACTCTTTTTCAGTATAAAAGTTACTAATTTCAGCTTTACCCACACCCATGAAAGCCTGGCTTACAACCTGAAAAACATTGGAATAAGAGTAAGTGTATTTTCTAGGAAACTTGATGAAAAACTGCATATCAGTCCTAGCACTCCACCCACTGTGTTACAGGACATTCTGCCACAGGCATGTAGGAGGCTCATATACACAAGTTCTCAGTATATGCACAGTCACTTTTTAAATCGAGACCTAAAAAAGCACTTTGTTATTTTTTTTTTTCCAAAAATACTTTACACATTTCCACATTCTTCAACTACAGTTTTCTCTTACAGTGGTATCAGTGCTTCGAGGTGTATCTCAAATCAGACACTCATGACAAACAAAACTTTAAGACCCATTCTACAAGAACAAATAAAAGAAAAAATGTAAGCAGTCAAGTAGCTCCTTTCAACAAGTTTGTATTGCTTTTTTTTTCCTGCTTATATAACAGAATTCATTGTAAATACAGCAAAGAGACTCTTAAGACATTTGCCATTGCTGTCTGTACTGAAATAGCCACGGGTAAAAAAAATCTTAGATGAGGCTTATCAAAGCTACTTTATCTGCACAAATGAGATCTATCTGACCATGCATAGACTTTTTTGCATTTTAAGAATAACAGTTTCCCAAATTCTAAATTCCATAAATACTGAAATAGCTTAGTTAACTCAATGCAGTCACTGTCTGTTTGATCTCCAGGTTTTCATGTGTTGTTTCGTTGTTGGTTTTGTTTCTTTTTTTAAATTGTATGTGACCTAGCTGAAGCCAACTGTTGGTTCAAATTAAGAGAAAGATCAAAATCCTGCTATATTTCAGTCTCAGACAGGATGAGAACAAAATCTCCCTGTCTAACCAGAAAGCCTGAATCGCTGTGGCTCTGCTCCAAATGGCAGAAGATGCAGAATACGCTCTTGTTCACATAGAGCTGGAAGAGAGACAGATGTTGTTCAGCAACCAACTTTTAGGCATTCAAGAATAGGAGCAGGAAAATCACCAAAAAAACCCCAACCAACCAAACCCAAGCCATCCTAAAACTCTACCTGTAGCCAGTTGGATTAGAGAGTGGTTCCCATTAACTGATGCTAGCACAATGTTAGCTTTTTCTCTCTCCAGCAATATAGTCTCCCATAAAGAGGTCTCGTGTCTCTCTACAAACAACATCTCTCTGCAATCCTTGTCAGAGGAAAAAGAAGCTGATCTTCTGATACAAGTCTAAACTCAATACATGACTCATTCATTGAACTCAAGTGTTTTAATCCTCTGCTCTAAACACTAGCCTACGTCCGTATGAAAACTAATGACATCCTCTTGGACCGCTTAGACAGAAAGTGACTGTCTCACTACTGAGAACAGTCTCGAACATCTGTAAACCAAAAGTGAAAAATATTTTTATCTGTTCTGAATTCTAAACACGATAGCTTTCCAAGGTTTATCATCACTCCTCCAGTTCTAAAAAAAAGGTGGAACTACAGAAGCTTCTCCTCAATCTCCATTTATCTAGTCACTTCCGACAAGAGAGAACATGGTCCAATTCACACGCCGAGTCTTCCAAAGGGGTTCCATTTTCAGAGCTGAGATGACTGACAGTTTGCCTTAAAATTGTGGATTAAGGATCCTTAATTGTTATCAAGGATCTCTGTTTTACAGACAGCTCAGCTATTCAGACTGCAATGGAGGGGAGGGCACTGATGGGAACCAGGGGACACAACATGGCACATCCTTGCCAACTGTCACCCAAGCAAAGGTGTCACCATTTGTGAGTCACAGCATTTTAAGAATGGGCTGGTACTGTAAACAAAGGATGAAACAACATAGAAGCTCAATCTGGAGGTGACCTGTGGCACCACGGCTGACAATCAAATACAGGAGGAGCTTGTGAGATTCATTAACAGAAAGGATTCCTGCACTTTGCAAATCCTGCATCACTGATGGCAAGTTAGAGCTGGGACATTTGGAAGAAGCAGCTGCTCAAATTACTATAATCTTCTCCCACCATCCCCATAATGAATTTGGACATTTTCTCTAATTTACCCTCCTTTCAGAGGGACAGAGAAAAGAAAAAAAAAAAATCTGAGTTTTTGTAGTATTGTTTTAAAACAATACCACTGACTAACATGGCTGTTCCCACCCCACCTCCCCTTGTAATCCACTGGGCTCTTTGCTTGGCAACATCAGAATTTGTTTTGTTTATTCTACCATATTGCATTAAGCATTGTTAGCAAGTATGCAGAGTTATTCTTAAAAAAAATACAAACTGTTGAAGTATTCATAGTTACACTGCATCATTTCCACTGTTTAATTACTTGGGAATTATTCACCAAGCCAGATCATCCACAGTGGTGATTCAAACACTGCCGTGATGCCTTCAGCCACGTCACTGCAGGACTATGACCTTCCATTTCTACTCTTCCTATTCTAGCTCAGGCAAACAGGAATAATAGTTTGAAGTCATTTACTACACAAGTGACATTCATGTAAAACATCCATTTTTGTTCTTACTACACAATGGCTTTAAAATACTATATAAAAAGTATATTTGACAGGGTATTTTTCAAAGCTTTTAGCATCACTTAAAGCATTTTCACACATGTAGTATCTTCATTCCAGTGACAACAGCAAACAACACAATCTTGTACTTAATAACATTACAGGAGCATATCATAATATTTGTACACATTTCCATCTGAATGGGCATTTTTCATAACCACATTGCCATTAAAACTGATACAAGGAAACACACTGAAGCTTGGCATTAGGGCTAAGTTAAAGTCAGGAACAAAGTATATAAGTGTTACGATTTCCACTACATATCCACAGATCATTTTAAAATATTGCACAGAAATTAAGAAATAATTTTGTAAAATTACATCTCAAATGGTTCCTGTAAGTTTTACAGTTAAAGCAACACAAAATTGCTATAAAAAGTATTCCCAAATGATTATCCTAATTTAATTTTATGCTAGTCACATCTAGCAATTAATTACTGTCTTTGAATAGGTGTAACAGTCTGATTAACTCTATCGTCAGCTGATCTCTGTAATAGACTTTATTGCAGATATTTTTATGACATCTGGTAAGTCTTCGAAAATGTGAAAACTGTGTTGCTACAGTAGAATACCTGCATTTTCCATTACATGAAACAGCATTACTGGAGAGGGCTGGGTGCAGAATTTAAAACAATTTCTGCCTTTCTCTCATCTCACAAAAAAGGTTTCTTCTTTCTTTTCTTCTTTGCTTCACCTACCATCTCCTTAGCAGTTTTCATAGCTCTATATGGCCACAAACGGGCCTGAAATGATGCTGGGCTCCAGCTGGGCCCTGCAGTGAACAGGGATGCACACCCAAGGCCTTAAGAGGGCTTCTTAACATGGACAGGGCTCCACAAGAGCAAGAGTTCCTTCCAGAAGGAAGAATGCTTAGGGAAGCAGATGTACCCAAATAGCTTTGGGCAGGTGTGACGCTGAAGTCTGAGCTACCAAACCAACACCACCTGTACCCAACTCACTAGGCAGAGCAAATTAGGAGCACCCACATTCATGCCATTGCACACACAACCGCTCCACTGTTGGTTGGGCACTTTACCTGTGATGTAGAAAGTTTCTTTGCAACATCAAATGTATCTGTCAGCTGAAGTCTTCATTGCAGGTTTTTTTCCCCACTAATCTAGAGATGCTGCCTGGGATCAGTGAACATCTTGAGGGTCTGAATGTTAGGCTAGATTCGATTGGCTTGTGAAACAACTGCAATGTGTTCAGCAGGGAAGGTAAACAACACCAGGAAAAGCTTCCAAAACTTGTGTGGATCTAACTCATGTCTCGTAGCTGAGATTAACACCATTCCAGCAGCCGATTCTGTCATTTAACCAGAAGCTCAGTGACTGCAGCAGAAACTACTCAAATTAGAAATCCTGTGTTCAGCTTAGTATGTCATAATTAATCTGATAAATGTTTGTAAAATAACTCCCAAAACCCCTTCACACAAACTTGCATCGCGACACCACACACTCACTTCCAAAATGACAATTTATCCACTGTTATAAGTACGCCTTCTTCAACCCGTGAACATAAAACCAAACACTTTCAGTAGACCATTTTTTCTTAATTATATGAAATATTTATATTAATGTACTAAGCAGAATAGACTCTGCTTAAAAAGCTGATTGTTCTTAGCAGACATTTATAACATTGGATCATTCCTTTCTTCCAGACAAAACCACAGTTTGAGATCATCACGCAAAGGTTTTTATAGTTCTGCAATTAATGGATTTTAGCAGACTGGGGTGGCACAAACTATCTATCAAATTAAACTGCATAGGTATGTAACATTATCTCCATACTCATTTTAGACAATAAAGCTTATTAACCCTAGAAGAAGGTCTTAAAATTGAAGTCATATTATTGTTCTTTAGAGAATAATAAAAGAAGAATAACCAAATGTTGAAATAGTTCTAAACCAAACAAGCGTGATCATAAGCTGTAAACACAGGAGCATATCGGGTGACTTCAGGCAATCTCTGCAGGAATGCAGAACAAGCAGTTTCCCAGAGAAACCCAGTAACATGAAAGGACTAGCTCCAACAGGGAAATCGGCAGCCTGAGACTAAGCTTCCCCACCGCTGGAGCACCACAGCACTCTACCGCACTCATTAATAAAACCCACTGTTCTTACCCTGGCTGCTTACTTAACAGCTGTCTGATCAAGTATCATTTGCTAATGAAAAGATTAACTACTGCACATGCTTAATACATACAAAATGGGTTCTACAAGAGACTCCTACATTTTGACAGCAATTGAGCTACAGAGAGCTGTATTAGCTACCTGTTTTTACAGGTAAATTCCGTGCTCTGTTCCCTGAAGTAATCTCCTCCAAGGAAAATCCAGCACTCAGTTTTGTGTGACAGGTACAGACCATTAGTCACATTATCCACAGAAGCTAAAAATCATAACAGAGCCTGCAGAAGGTGATACAGAATAGCCCAATGCTAGTGCTTGAGCACACCTACCTGCTCCAACAGACACACTCAGAGCCAAACTCAGACATCTGTTAGGTGGCTACAGTTCAGTAATAGCAGTCACTCCTATAAGCCTTATATTTATTTTTAAATAAGTAACCTTTCAAAAAATAAAAAGCACAACTGCTTATTTCATCCTTAAAAGAATTGAAAGCTACAGAAATTATGACAACTGAATAAAAAGTATTTATTCTCACCAAGAAGCAAGATCATCTGAAATGTTCAAGATCAGAGTTTAGATGAACAGAAATGCAAGGTCTCAATGCTAGTACATGCAAAACGCCATTAAGTACCAAAAAAAAAATCTTATTATATTTTTCAGAGCCTCATTCATTATCCATATGAAAGAAGTTCACTGCAGGACTAAGACCAAGTAATTTTGAAATACAAAACAGCAAAGGAGCTAAATGAGGTAATTTGTTATTATTGCACACTGAATCTTTCCTATACTGTTTCAAGTAAGAGAAGTTGAAGGAGGTTTTATTTTGCTGTCAGACCAATTAACCTTAGTGCTTATTGGATTGCTCTCTGCAGCAAACGCAAACAGTAATCACCGAAACTTTCTCTGTCTTCATGCATCTCTCTTCCTCCAACTAACTTTTTTTTTTTTTGGCCACAGCTATACCTCTGGTCTCCCAGTTTCTTCACTAATACATCTCAAATCAGTGTCATGCTAGTTCCTCACCCTTGCAGGTAAGAAAAGAAAATGGAACACTTGTTGACTAATCAGAGGAAACAGCTCACTCTTAACCTGAAAAGAATGCCACCTGTATACTGGGAAATGTCCAGTATGTAGCTGGTCATTCATTAAATCTGACTTTATAATGAACAAGTTTCAAGCTGGCATTCTTTCAGAATTAGATCTTCCCAGTGTGAAAGCCTGTGAAGTGCTAGAGCTGAGGAAGATTAAAAGGTTTCAAAACAACTAGAACCAATAGGTTCTGAACTTTATAACTACATAAGGAGATTCACATATATACTTTGCACCACACAGAATCCTAGAATGGTTTGGGTTGGAAGGGACCTTAAAGATGACCCAGTTCCAACCCCCTGCCATGGGCAGGGACACCTCCCACTAGACCAGGTTGTTCAAAGCCCCATTCAACCTGGCCTTGAACACGTCCAGTGTTGGAGCATCTACAAGCTTCTTGGATAACCTGTTCCAGTGTCTCACCACCCTTACAGCAAAAACCTTCTTCCTAATTTCTAATCTAAATCTACCCTCTTCCAGTTTGAGCCCATTACCCCTCATCCTGTCACTACAAGGCCTCATAAAAAGTCCCTCCCCAGCTTTCTTGCAGGCTCCCTTCAGATAATGGAGGCTGTAATGAGGTCTCCCCAGAGCCTCTTCTTCTCCAGGCTGAACAATCCCAGCTCTCTCAGCCTGTCCTCGTAGAAGAGGTGCTCCAGCCCTCTGATGGGCTTTGTGGCCTCTTCTGGACTCACTTAACATTTTCATTTAATCTGAAGAAACAAGTATTTAGTGACTCTCCAGACTCAATGTATGTCTGAGATAGACCACTCCCAAAATAAAGTCAGTAAAAGCTCTGCGCAACAAAAAGCTTCATTCTATACATTAAGAAATTCTGCACTGAAGAGATGAAAACATTTAATGTTCCAGGTTTTGTTTACTGCATGTCAGGTTGCCTACAGATCCATTTATCTACCTTCTGTACAAATAAGAAAACCTACTTGTGCGTGCACTACAGAGATAATCTTCCAAGCATGAAACTACCGTCTACAGACAGATCTACTGATTCCAATTATCGCCGCTTTGCCATTAGCGGAACAAGTCTGTGCTGGCATCATTCAGAGCATTACCTTCCTGGAACAGTCTGAAAATCTGCAACTATCGCAGTGCTGCTTTACCATCAGTTTTTGCAGTGCAGGAAAAGACTCAGATCCTAGGGCTTTCTTAAATGCTTCTGTATACTAGAAGATTTTTGCACCTAGAATAGGCATGACATTAAAAAAAAAAGAAAAAATCCTTCTCTTTCCTTTCAGTAGCAACAGGAATGAGAACTTCAAATAGGAGTGCCTTACAGATTTAAATGAGAGAGCTTTGTATCAACAAATATAGTAGAAATCCACTTAGGAAAAGAATCTCCACATCTCCTTTTGTAGAAGCTGTAGAGAAAGTAGGTACCTCTACTAGCCTCTGACTTCTGAGATTAAGACATGCTCCCAATCCCAAACTCTACTACTATTTCTGGTATTTCTGAGTATAACCTCATCATATGAATAATATATACTATTTTAGATGTTATACTTTTCCCAGTACCTCCATTACCATATTATGAGGTCATTTCTGTTATAAAAGACACTTCAAATCAATAGCTACTTACATTACTTCTTAGCTTAAGTTTTGCCAAAAATAAGAAACTGCTGTCTAACTTTCAAATTGCATTCTATAATAGTAAATTAAAATAGGCTTGTCCAATGGTTCATCCCAGTGAAATTCAATATAGCCCCAGCTTCCAAATAAAGCACAAAACTATTTAGCATGACTAACTGTATTGCAAGCAATCAGTTCCAAGGATAATTCAAGTTGGAAGGGGCCTCAGGAGGTCATCTAAATACCTGATATGGAAATATTCAAAGTAATCCTTTGTGAGATTACTTCTAAAGAAAAGAAAGTTATTCCACTCTGTGGTAGCATGGATTTAAATGAAGTACAGTTTCTCAAACATGCTAGTATCAATACAAAATATGAGCTTTTTTTAATGTAACAAACTGAGAAACCACGTGTTCTTAAAGTATACAGAAGTGACTCACTGCTTAGGCAACACCTAATCTGCTTAGAATCTAAATGGATGAACTTGCAAGACCTTGAATTCAGAGAAAAAAAGTGCAACTGTCAGATTTTTTTTTTACATCATTAAGAAGTACTGGGAAATTAAATTCTGAAGGGAGGCTAGACTGCAAGTACTTCCTCCTCACCCTTTATACACACACAAAAGGCTATCTTCATTACTGCAAAATGTTTTTT
The DNA here is from genome assembly GCA_013400335.1 of Eurystomus gularis. Lineage (NCBI taxonomy): Eukaryota > Metazoa > Chordata > Aves > Coraciiformes > Coraciidae > Eurystomus > Eurystomus gularis. The sequence goes on along the minus strand of VZZY01011873.1, from coordinate 762,610 downwards.
ATGTCTAGAAAGAGCCCAAAAAACAAAACTCTCCCAAACCTACTCAAAGCTAGATCAAGACCTGTTCAAGACAGCAAAGTTACAGCTGAGTTAAGAACAGGCTAGACAACACAGCATAATTAGGGTACCTGTATACCTGACATAATGGGGGGAATATCAAGGTTGTCACCAATAAGCAGCTTAGTAATAGGTTAATGAGCACAGTACAGCTCATTAAGAGAACTAACAGATATAAACCTGTGACCGCTGGAACAGCACAAGCAAGCAAGGAGACAAGACACCTGTAACAGTCCTCACTACCTGTCCCTAAATACTAAACACACTCTGGCAACGCTAGTAACTACAGCTTGGTGTTAGCCACTTTATCCTACTATTAGGACACAATGAAGAAAGTTAAAACCAACATGTACAATGTCTATATTACTAACTTTAAAGAACTGTTTGAGCATATGCAATGAAAAATCAAAGGTATATTCCACTTTGCGTTCTTAATTAGCATCTACCATCCTGATCTAGTGAAAGAAATCTACAGGAGAAATACAGTATCAAGTCAAGCTATGCCACAGGCAAGACTGACTGAAAACAGTTGGTTTGTAAGAGCGCCAGCTCTGGGGACAGCAAGACCCAGCTGGAGGGTCCATGGCCACCCTGTAGAACACCTATAGGTTACAACCAACCCACGGTGAAGACAAGGCTTCCCATGCTCATTCCTAAGCTTCACCCACTGGCCAACTTAGAACTTTTAAAAGGTATTATTTTAAAAGTTAATTCCAGTCAAAATAGAGTTATGGAGTATGCAGAGCCAAATAAATGGTATCTAAAATTCTTCCTTACCTTATTCAGGTCAGGGCTAGTTATAAAAACCACAGCAAATGAACAACCTTGACTCACAGTTGTCTAGTGTCTCAAGAGTGCACCAGAACTTACGTATATTGAAGAAAAAAATTGTCATTTTAGATCTTCCTCACATCTGAAAAAGAAACTTCTCTGGCAGACCACCAAGTTTTCAGAAAATCTGTTTGCATTTCTATTACAAAACAACAACAAACACATCAAAGTTCACTATAAAACAGCAATAACTCTTGCCACTATCAAATGAATTGCACAAATCCTTCATCAACAATGACTGAAAGCCAAGCCTACCATTCACTGGATTTTACCAGCAGCCTTACTTCCAGAGATTTAATCAAATTCTACTGTACAAGATAGCAATTGCCATTTAATGGCAGAGCAGCTTTAAAATAGTGTGTTTTGCCAGACAAACACATTTCTTAAAGAGCCAAAAGTGATTACACACTATTAGAATACAACACAAATTACTAATTTGTTTAGACATTAAGTGCATCCCTCCTTTTTCAATTAGTAGGCAATTGCTTTTATGGAGAAAATTGTACATAAAATGCTAGGGAAGCTTTAAAATGCACTTACTAGCCTACATTACCCCCCTTACAGACATTTAAAAGTGCATCAGGAATGCAAGATGCCACTTTGAAGCAACATTTCCACTCCTAGCAACAGAGGATACAAAAGAAGGGGATCTTATTAATCACTGCTTTGTGGCACAATGTTTTGTACATAACTGGAAAGAATACAAAAGCAACAGACAGCACGCGCATGAAGACAACACTTTTTAAATGTTAGTTTTTACAGTTAACAGAGGAGGGATCTGCTTTACACGACCTTAGTTAAAGGCTGTTCAAAATCAACTATTGGCAAAAGTTCTCTTCCTAAGCCATTCCCTACCAAGTAATAACCTCTAGAAGTTGCCTAATACAAATGACAAATAAAATTGTGCATTTTATTTTTTAATGGTACTTCACATCTCGAAATAAGATAAAACTCCTTTATGGACTTCGATGGTGAAGTGAAGGGTAACAAAGTGACCCTTTCAAGCAGCTGAAAAGGGAACTCTTGCACTCCAAGTGCTCTTGTTTACAAGGTTGTAATTGCTGCTATTCAAAGCTTTTTTTACAAAGTTACTTGAGTAAGAGTAGGGAGACATCAAAATGGCTTTGAACCACACATGGAAGCAAATACTATGTACTTAAAAGGCATATAGGCCATAGAAAAAAATGGGGAGAGGATAAGCATGTTCCCTGCAGATGGGAAATTGTCAAGCTTTAGGTAAGGTTGCAGGTTATTAAGCAGTTGTGAAACTCTCCTGACTTCTTATACATTCTTTGCTAAGGAATATATTAATGCATCATAATCCCTAACCAAGGTATTCTTACAAATTCTATTAAAAATACCACGTTTTGCATCTAGTAGCAGGGTCTTGGTTTTCCAAGTCAGTTCTCCATACTGACTAAGCCATAACATCTCAATTCTCAACTATGCCACCAGGTAAGATTGTTAATTTAATATTAATATTGTTAATACTCATCTGTTACCAAGTTTTGCTGTCTTGGGATCTACCTGCATAAACTAATCAGAGACACGCTGGTGGTGAACACAGGTTTTCAGTTTGTGTTTTACAAAACTTTGGGCAACTTTGGACAGCTAAGGGTTCCCATGCAGGGGTCTCTGCTGCCACTTGAAGATTTAAAGGTAAAGTTCTAGACAGTTAGGACACCAATGAACCAGTGTTCCTTCCTTAAGACAATTTCATTAATGCGCATTAAGCTTAGTGTCCTGCCTTCCTCCTTCACCGCACAGTGGGTCAGAATGACACGTTAAGGATATGTTATAAAATCTAAAGGTCAAAAACACCATATAGAGGGTAGGACACTGTTTCACTGAACATCTGCCACCCTGAGCTACCAACCAACCTACTACCTAGAGTGAAAACCAGCTATGACACTATTTCCCCCGTGCCCTTTAGCATGTCAGTGGCTCACACATGCCTCATCCATTCTTTCTGGCATAGAAAGTTTAAGAAATATAAGGAAAATTCAATACCTCCAATTAAACGATGAGAGTGCCTTAACTGCCCAGGTGTATCTCCCAGAGGAAATATGAAGAGGTCTGTCTTCCTCTGCTGAAGGGGTGGAGCACACCATCACTAGCTCTACAGGCACCCTGAAATCTTGTCTAGAGAGTGTAAAGATCATTGCTCTACTTGCTCTTTCTAGGTACACCGAGTGATCACCGTATCACGACTGTGCTACCCCAGCCTCTCCACAGTTAACACCTTCAGTCTCTCTCCAAGACAATAAGAATGGAAGCAAACTTGCTCTTGACAGCTCCCCTGCTGCCCAGGGGCTGTTCTCTTCTGGAAAGAAATTCAGTACCTCAAAATTTAAAAGCACCACCACATTACTCCAAGGAACTACTTATTGCTCTGTCAAGGCTTTCCAAATATTGGATATTTTTTACACATCCACTTTCATGAAAACTCTTGTAAAATGCATTGCAGAAGAACCAGCTGAAAAGGCTTTTCAAATTACATCACTGCAAAGCTAATTACACTTCAAATAGGCATTTTCAGTTACTCATCTCTGATGAATTTCAGAGAAAAGGCTTATTGCAGAGGAATGTGGTAAACAAGACAAAAAACCTTACTTAACACATAGTACAAGCTACAAAGAACAAAAGAGTAAGGAAACATGGTACCCTAAAAGTGGCAAGAGACATGACAGAAAGGGAACATAGTACCTGAACAGTGATAAGTCATTCAGTATCTTTTAATGAGAAATGAGGATGGAATCAAAGTAAAGATGCTACTTGCCACTTCTGCTACAGAAATATCACACAACATTTCACTACATACTGCAGTTTGTGCATTTATAACAGAAAACATACTGTATTAAAAAAAAAAAAAAGCGCAAAACGTACCCCAAAGTTTCACTTAGCACAATAGTGGCAATACTTCTCTCATCAACTTTCAGATTTCCCCAAAGTTACTGAAGAAATTCAGCAAACCAGAAAGGAAGAGGACACCATCTATCATGGCACCTCAAAAGTATTTCCTAGAGAAGGAATATTATCCTTTCTCACATTAAGTAACAACCACCTTGCCTCTATAGGTAAGCATAAGCCACAGGTCTTGCCAGGTGGTTCATCAATAGCAGAAGCTTGGGAGAAGGACACACCAAACCCACACGCTGTCCACAGAGCCATCTTTGTACCTTTTTCAAAGGGAGACATCATAGTCTTGTCATGGGACATCTGACAGGATACCAGAATTTTTCATATCTCCCAATACTGCCATTTAGTTACACAGTTTGGGGCATGTCACAATCTCACTGCTAACAGCTTCTTCGCCCATTATTAATGGGAAACAATGCCTGCTTTCATGGAAAGCTTTTGATACCAGGCAAGTAACGTACAAGTACCCCTGCTGTACAGTGCCAACAGAAATCTCTTTTTGCCTATTAAGAGCAAAACATGCACACCATCCAAATCAACACTAAGGATGCAGGACATCTTACCTGATTTTATAGTTGGGTAAGGTGTGCTTGCGCTTAATAACTTTCTTGAACTGGTTCACAATGATGGAAGTGAGCTGCGGCATGGGTCTCCCTTCAAACTGAGACTTTACTTCAAAGTGTATCACAGGGTCATCCATAAAAGAGAAGGACCAGTGTGTGAAGGGCAGGCGCGTGAAGACCAGCTTCAGCTTCCCCATCACCCGGGAGATCTTGACAAAGAGGTAGGCCGACTTGCCAAAGACCAAGTCAGCATCAATGGCCAAGTGGAAGCCACCATTGTACTCCAGGTCTACCTCAAAGCCCAGCTCCTCGGGGCAGCCCTCTTCATTGCAGATCACTGGCCGAATGAGCTTGACAGCTTTGAAGACGGGAAGAACGTTGCCGAGAGAGACGTCTCTGAGGCTGAGCCCCTCCAGCACCTTCCCTGTCATCTTGGCCTGGAGCAGCTCCTCAAACTCCACCTTGATCTTCTTGGTGACCCAGTTCCTGACCAGGGCCGTGTCCCTGAGCTCCCTGAAGAGGAAGAGGAAGATGGCATTGAGGAAGTGGCACGTCTCCTCTCGGGAGGAGGGGGCCGGAGGGGGCTCTGGCTGCTGCTGCGGCTGTTTGGCGCTGGGCTCCGTGCCCGGGGCGGTGGTGGGAGCAGCCGCGGCGGCGGCCGGCGCTGAGGCCGGTGCTGAGG
>VZZY01011873.1:719176-757124 GCA_013400335.1 Eurystomus gularis | reverse complement strand
GGCGGCGGCGGCCTGCAACGGGCGGGCCTCCGGAGCGTCCTCCGAGGCTCGGGAGGGGGCTCTGGGGTGGCCGAGCCTGCCCCGCCGCCTGCGAGCGAGAGGGCCGTCTCTGCGGCTCGGTTCCTTTCCGTCCTTGGCCAGAAAGCGGGGCGGGGAGTTTACCTGGGTGACCTTAAGTGTCAGTGGAGGAGGCGTCTGGGCGCCTGTGGCGGTGGTTAAGGCCTCACCGCTGAGCAGGGGGACGGAGGGGGAAAGCGTCCCGCCTGTGGGATGGTGACCGGGTTCGTTGGGCGCTTGTGTGCCCGGGGAACGCAGAGGGGGTGATGGGGGAGGCAGGGCGTTTTGTCTCTTCACAGCCAGGCAGGTGGATGTGATTGTTTTAGTAAAATTGCTCAGGAAAGGGGCAAAGGGACCAAATCTGTTTTACTGTGACTTCCTTGAGCAACTTACCTGTTTCCTGCTTATGAGAGGTGCTTTTAGCAAAGTTTGAAAATACTGCATAGATGACATTTCATCAGGCTCGGCTATTATTGGTGAAAAGACAGAAATCTGTTTCAATCCTCTTAACTATTTGCTAGTTCTTGAAAGGTGTCATTGGATAAATGAACTAAAAAAAACACCAGCCAAACCTATGGAGGAAAGGAATATGAAGAAAAGAAAGCTGAGAACTTTGCACGTCATCATGATATTTCAGCCCATGATGTACACAGGATTGCTGCTCTCTTGTGTGTAGGACTGAGCTATAACAACCAAGGGTAGGGGTTTCTTTGTAGGACTGACGGCAGCATCGTTGAAGGCAGAGAGGCAAGGAGAGGAGGGCTTCTCGCCTCCCAGCCTGCGCGTTACCCAGTCAGGGGAGGCAATAGATGTAGTCCGTAGGCAGGGAGAGTGGCAGCTGATCACACTGAGCACCAGGAAGAATGGGCATTTATAAAAATTGTTGTAAAAGCAATGAACAAGGATGGAAAGAAGAAATGTTGCAGGAGGCAGGGCTACAGTGAGAGGAAAGAACACAAATGGAGACTCTCTAGAAAGACTTGTTTGGAACATTTTGAGAGACTAACCCAGAAGACCTATTATATTCAAATTTGGTTTACAGAAGTGTCTTATAAAATAATCATATGTTTACTAGAAAATATAAACATTCTTTAAAAACCGGTGTTATCCAGCAATTCGTTTAAGCTGTGCGTACTGCTGTACTCTGACAGCTGCACATTGTTTTTCCATGTGCTTCCCTGTGTCAGGGCAGTCTTTCAGTCTCGAAATAGAAGTTTTATATTTTCTGCGTGATAGACACAACCAAGATAAAAGTTACTTAAAGATTGGGTTTTTTACACTTATTTTCATTTTTAAATATCTAGCAAAAAGGTTCATAGATAATGTTGTATTTTAATATAAGAAAAGAAAACTCAGACTCACGTTGGTGGTTGTTTTTTTTTGCCAACCTCCAGAACTCCTCAAAAATGCAAACAAGAGGAGAACATGTGAAATTTAAATGCCCAGAAAATAAAATCCATCTTCCTCCTCCCCCTTCATGAAGTGTGTGGGGTGGGAGGATTGAAAAGCTCTTAATGATGCGGTGCTGTGGTTTGAAACTAGAGATTCAGAGTATGAATTTTTTATAGGTCTTGTGACTGAAAGTTGAAATGCCTGGGTGTTTAACCAAGCCAGAGAGGTCATTCGTCCAGCATTTGAACGGCTCTGCTACTGGCCTTTACTGTGGCTGTTATAAGAATGGAAAGGTTTTGGATTTGCAACTAAATGGCTTTTCAGATAAGGAGTAATATGTTCAGAAAGGCAATAGCAGCCTTGGTTTCGGGTCAGGAGGAGTAGCAGGAGGAGAAAAAAAAAAAGTCGTGTTGCCGATGTTTCAACTGAGTCTTCTGTTAAACAAGCAGAATAGGAAATTTGGCACATTTTGTGTACCTGATGGCAGCTTAAGAGCCTCTGAAATGTTCAGCTCCGTAATCGCTTTTCTGCTCTCCCAGGAACATTTTCAACAGGAGCTGTGTTATCTTCATGACACCTTGTGAAGCAAGAATCGGGCGTGTGTTAGCATTTTCAATAAGAAGGGAAGAATAAAGGGAAATAGCAGCAAGTGCGTTAACATGGCTACAAAAAGGATGTGCAAAATAATGTTACATAACAAAATAGGACTGAAATAAGAGAGAAAAGAAAACTATTTAAATTTTTCAGGTAGAGGAGAAAAAAATATTCATCTTAATACCGTCTAAAAAGGGCCTTTAAGAGCATATTTGGCTTTGGCTTCAGTTTGGAAGTTGTTTTTTGCATTTTCTGGAAGTCTGGATCAACAGCAAGGTGAGGTGTATGCAGTCGCACCCATTTCCACCCTGGTTACACCGAGCTTTGTAAAGCTGTAGAGTATACTCATTGTAGAATATACTTGTGCTCTGAATAGCTGGAAATTACTAAATAGGATGCAAGACATGAAAAAAAAAGTCCCTATGTGTGTATTTCATTATTTTTTTTAAACTGTTATGGGAGAGATTATTAAAGGAATATTTCATCTATATTTAAACAAGGAAAATTTTCTTTTCCAAATCCATTTAAGACACAAAGGCAACAAAGCTGTAAGTGTAGAACTTCAAAACTAGTTTTCAGCATTTTGCGGGAGATTGCAACAGCGGTAGCGTGCAAAGATTGCAAAATACATGAAGTCAAGTAATTTAAGAGAGCAAGTTGCATAAATTCACAGAAGGGACACGTTTGAACCAATCCTCCTGTTCTAAGCAAAGAGCAATGACACCCTGGGAACATTTGGTCCTTCTCGTTCATGATTGATCCAAGGTTCTTTGGGTTTAGGAGCATTTTTAGTTAACCTCAGACGGTAGGACCAGTCAAAGAGGCACACTTCAAAGTTCCCATTGTGGCACAGAGGAAAGAAACACCCATATCACAAGCTTTGAAAAGCGATTACAGGTGGTGTTTTTTTCTTCAAAACTGCAAAGTATTCTAAATAGCTCATTTTTCAAAGCAGGAAGTGCTGGGTTGTTTTGTAATGAGTGGTTTCAGTCATTTTCCTGGACTGGAGTTGCTGCCTGCTTTTGTAATACCTCTTGGCAAAATGTTTTCATTCTTTCCTGGGCCTCCTATTGTTTTTGTATTACATCTCTTAGAGCTCAAATATAGATTATCGTTCTCATGGTGCTGTGTGAAACAGGATTTATAAAGTGATTAGGTAAATTCATGAGGGGGAAAAAGATCCATTGAAGGCTGTTAAATACAGAAATTGCTGGAAGTTACACTGGTGGCAGGCTGCTGCAGGGTGTCCCTTCCTTTTGACTGTCCTCAGACATCTACAATTCCAGGCAGGATACACTGCACAGAGAGCAGCTGGTCAGGTCCAGTTCTGAGATCTGTTAAAGAAATGCAGTGATCAGGACGGCTTCCTGCTCTAGCTCTGAACTCTGCCGAGTACAATGTCATCTTATCATCAAGTGATCCTACATTTTATTGGAGTGAACCTCTTTAAAAACACTGAGGCTTTAGATCATGTGAGATTTCCTTTGTTGCCATCTAAATTCTTTTTTTTTTTTCTAATTCTGCGTTTGAAGGGGCAGGTTGCAGTATGAGCCTGCTCCCCGTGCTGGCAGAAAGAGCTCACCCCACCTCCAGCTGGTCCCTGAATCATAGAATACCAGGTTAGAAGGGACCTCAGGCATCATGTGGTCCCACCTTTCTTGGAAAAAGACTTCTGGTAACTGACCTGGAGGAACTCATCTGTTGCAACCCCTCGGAGCTCATTCCTTGCACAGAGGATGGTCCATCTCTTGTGGCTCGGTGTTCCTTTCCAAATCCCTCAAGTTCATTTCACTGTTATAAGCTGAGTTCCTCCACTCAGCATTGGAGGGAAAAAAATACAGTTTGGGTGACTCAATCATATTTAGGTTGTGATATTGCAATAGAGAACCACCAGCAGAGCAAGCACTGAAATAAATTGCTGGAGCCATTGGGTTGAATGCATCCATTTATCCTGTTGAAAAATCTGAGCCTCTAACTTTTAGTTATTTTTAAGGATGACAGCTGACAATTTTAGGAGGTTTTATTCCTATCCTAGAAATGGTTCACTGTACATTCGGAAAAGGAAGCTAGACCCATGTTTTCAAGATTCAAATGCATGCTAAATGTTGCTTTTTAGTTAGATCTTACATGAGATGCCTAAACCTCAATTTTCAGAGCCAATGAGAAACTACAGAGTTTACTTTGGACTTGTGGATACTGTGTGCAGCAGGGGAAAACAAAAACCTCCGCTGGCTGCCCAAAGCTGTAGATGCCCCAAATTGACATTCGCTTCTGAAAAATAAGAGGTTTTTAACTCTGTTTCTCAATTTACCAGTCTAATATGATCTGTCTCACAACAGGGATGCTCTCATTGGTTGCAAACAGCTTTGCAATCTTATGTGCAACAAGTGAAGCACTTGAGTGGGTTGGTAATAGCGGCTTGGAGCCCAAACAGTTTGGATTAGAAGATGTTAAAACAAGAAAGAGGGTGAGGGTTTGCATCCAAGGTTTAGTTTGGCCCAAATACAAATCCAGTATTTTGACTGAAGCTCATCTTTGATTATCATCAAAAGTATGTTCGGCTTGTTTAATCAAGAGCTTAACATTTTGGATGTAAAGGTGCTTTGGATACTTGCTTCAGGAGGCTCATGTTCAAGCTTAAAGTATGCTGGCTCTTAGTTGGGGATTCTGTTACTATCTCACCCAGACCCTGGCTTTTATTATATCACGAAACACGATCCTCCACTTAGGAGCTGCAGCTCTCAGATAACTTTTTCAAGATTAAAAAAAAAGCCATTTTTACTGTAAATGTAACAAATCCAGGCTTTTTATATCCAAGGCAAACTGAAGATTTCCTTTATTCCCTGCTTGCTCTTACATCTTAAGTCCAGAAATTGCTCTTTAATTCGCAGACGCAAGCGAGGCTTGTCACACGTATTTTGCTTCTTCGTGCATTTACTTCGTGCATTTTGGTATTCATGTAAATGCAAGCTTGCTTAAGCTTTAGAAAGTGATACGTTTGAGTTAGTTATTATCACATTTGTCATTTAGTGTTCACTCAAGTATCTTTTCCTTCCATGCTCTGAAGCAGATTCACCATTCCTCATAAGAACTGCAGGCAGCCTCTCCGAGACCCTCTTGCAGACTCCCAAATAGCCTTTTTCAGAGTGCAGATCGTTTTAGCTACTTCCCCTCATACATCTCAAGTATAATTATGCTATGATCAACATGTTTTTGAGGTTCCACAACCTCACATTATTTTTTTTTAATACTTTGCTCCCTTCCTGTATTAATCCAAAACAGCCTCTGGCTGACGGAGAGGCTTCAAGAAACTGCATTAAAAAGCAATTTTGAGTTTGTATAAGGATTCCGTGGCTAAAGAGTTAATACACACTGCCGGGAAGGGGAAAACTTTTGAGATGAGGGTCCCTGTGAGGCTTTGTGCCTCACTTGCCCTTCATTAAGTGTAATACCCTGCATTACTCTGAAGGTAGTTGGTTACGGGGCTGGGGTTTCTGTCTCGGGTCCCAGGAGCAGCCGGTCACAGAGCATCTGCTCTGTCTCGTTAGCCTCCAGATAAGCTTGGCCAAATCAGGCCATGGCGAGAAGCTTTCTCCCTTCTACTGGAGGTTATCACCCCTGCAGTAAGGTCGAAGCTGAACACGTGTCCGTGCTGCAGCCATTTCGGTGAGGAGCAGAGACTCTTTATTAGCCTTTATGGCCTTGAAGGGGGGTGCAAAAGGGCTGCGTGGGGAGAGTGGGAAAGGAACGCCTGGCATTTCAACAATCCGAGCCCAAGATCTGAGTCCTGGTCTCTGGAGAGTGTTTATTTGTGCAAATACTCAGTAATCCAATTTCAGCAGCTACAGTCCTGGGATCAGTGACATGCTGTGGCAGGTCCTGGATTTCTGTAGCTGCTCACAGTACCTGTGTATCCCAGCACTGGCTCAGCTGGGAAGAAAAACTAAATAAGGGGACAGTAGGGGATTTGAGGAAAGCTGCCCCAGTTCCCCAAGCTGGAGGGAGCATCTCAGAAACTTTAGCCCAGATCCATGAGGTTTCTTGTAAAATAAATATTCCAGGATTTCTCTGTTATTCACCTTTGCCTCTCTGATTGCCTTTAAGCCTCATACGTGGTATCAAGCCACTAAAAGGAAAAAATGGAAATTACTAGTCAGCTTATCGACTTACTCTGTGGGGAAGGAGTGGTGTGTGTAAGTGCAGTGGGCAGGCATGCCTGTGGACTGCCGCTCTGGGACTCCTTGGGCTTCTCAGTGCTTATGGGCATCCACACAGGGTAAAAGCTGTCCATCAAAGCAGATGTATACATGTTTGCAGAGCTGAACCTTTCACAAATGCCTGAAGAGATCCTTTCATTTTCCCTCCTGTTTGGTCAGCACCCCTCCTCCTCCAAACCTAACATTTTAAAATGAAAATCACTTGTTCCAGGCAGTGGATGCTAGACTAGGCATTTTGATGTAAATAAATTTGGGGGAACAAAAATATCTATTTTAGAGATGGGTCTGACAAGCACTAAGTAAAGAAACTGCTTTCTCAGTTCCCACAACGAATCTGGAAGATGGCCATTTCAGCCCCATTCCTTGTATGAACTCAAGGCCATTTGAGCACAGAAAAGTAGATTGGCTTTTTGTTGCTTGATCTTTTGTATTGGCAGGAAGCTCGGGAAAGGTAAACAGAAACTCTTATTTACATATTCTTGTTTCTGTACCTTCCTACTGAGGTTTTCACAACTGTCTTCCCATGTTTCTATATTCAGAGGATGAAAAGATGCATGCGGACTGCCATGGCTCATCTTTACACATGTAGTTTTATTGCCTTCTCAACTAATTTTTGCATAAACTCAAGTAGCTTTTCTTCAGGAGATAGCCCAAAGACTATATTTAATGACAAATAGTAATCGCTGCACAGATATCTGGGCTCCATGTTGTGATACGTATACATATGTACACATATGTAATAGAAATGTAGGAATCTGGGGTACATATTTGTAAAACAAAAAACCAAAAAAAGTAAAAACAGTTACTCTGTTCAACTAGGTAAGGCAAATAGCTATATTACTGAAATCTCTATAAATGCCGTTAGTAACAGGCTTCAGCTGGGAAAGCGTAACGTTACAACTCCTGTCTTTCTCTCGTTAGAGTTTATTTAATAGTCTGGTGTTATACTACGCTGTCTGCGCTGCTTTTGTTTGGAGTCAGAGCAAGGCAAACACCGGCCAAATTTAAATTCACCCAGAAGCACAACCTCATGTTTCACACTCAAAACGTGACATTTGAAAGGACAGGAGCAACTTGTCGTTTCACAAAGATTTTGCAAGTTGGAAAACTGTGTTATCTCTGTAGAGACAGAGAGATCTGGCCTTATCCTTAGACACTGAGGCTGTGCCATAACTTTTTAACACTTTGTGTCTTGTTTGTGCATAGGACACTGCAGGGGAATGGGCTAAATGAACTGCCTAGACAAGGAAAGCATCAAAAATAAAGAGGAAAGTATTGCAGGGAGGCATGTTCTAATATTTGGATTATCAATAAAAGTAGCTAAAAACCTCTAACAGAAGAATTATTTAAATCAGTGGTCTTCATGCTCACTTCCAAACTACTGACAAGGAAAACAATTCAAATTCTTCTTAACAGAAGACTAATTTCCCCATTTTCGGGCAGACAGTGTTCTTCTAGCTTCATTAAGCCAGAAGGCAAAACTCATGTATATTCATACAGTCTTGGTTCTGTTCAATTTCCATCCTTTTTTCCTGGGCACTCAGGGATGCTGGAGTACTGCATAGACTGACAAGGTGAAATTCTAGTCTGCAGACTAAGAGAAGTGAAGAACTTGTCTGTTGCCCTCAGTATCACAGCAAATTAGAAATTCCTCCCACTAGCAGCCTACAACTTTTCAGTTATTCCAATAATTTTAGAAGCATGTCTCTAAAACCACAGCTGCCTGAACTGCAGCGTATACACTTCTGTTTGAATTTACTTATTGAGCTCTCCGTCTAACAAATGGAAAAACTGAAGTAAATATTTTCAATATGAAATTTAAAACTTCTCTGAAATAAGCCCTAAAGAAGCTTGGCTTCCTGAATAATTTCTGCTAAAATTTGTCATCCGTACAAGGTTATTTAATCTGAGTCAACATTAAAAAAAAAAAAAGCCAGGAAGATGAAAACTGTCATATAAAAAGTGAACTGAAGTTCTGTGAGGGCTGCATTTCCAAATACTGTTATTTTTATTGGCATGGGTAAAGCTTAGAATATGGTAATGAAAACGTGGAGGTTTTTTGCCAAGATTTTGACTTAACCGCTTTTGATCAGCAACATTTTCTCAAAAGCATTTTTAAAAAGCAGCCCATGTAACTACATGAGCACCAGCAATACATTTTCTGCCTTCACCGCTGTGACCTAATCAACTAGGCTTAAAGACAAATAAAATCTTTAATGCAGTCAATACAGTTTTTGTTTGAATGCCATGTATTGAAACTACTCAGACTTAAGCAAGAGCACCAGTTGCATGCACTGCCACCCATTTGAATTGTAACTCTTATTTTTATAATAGTGTTGCTATGTTTATCACCCCAATTGCAATGATCCTGAGCACTTTTGCTTTAGAAAAGGCAGAATGTATTAAACAAGGGATATCTGTAAGGGCAAAAAACTGTTAATGGAGTCCCAGAACTGCACATTTACAAATTTTTCAGTGTTGAAAAACAGAGTAAACCTCCTCTCCAGCGTTGTTTAGTTCCACGAACTGTATGCTCAAACATACCATCTCGTACAAGTGGCAGTACTGTCAGCTCCTACTAGGCTGAGAGAGAAATGTTACCTGTGTAGTATATAACCAATGCACATCACGTACAATGGCTATAATAAAGGTCTCCGTAGCAACATTAAGAACAGCTATTTTTAAATGTTCCACCTTAGTCTCACGTTCATGTTTTTTTAAATACAGCTATTAACTCTTTCCACTGCAGATGCTGCTGTGAGCCAGTCATCCAACAAAACTCCTTTGTTGAGGCTTGAAAAGATGATCCCTGCCTTGGTCTTCCGTGGATCACTGCAGGCTTGCTTTCCTTTGCAATGAGTAAACATTCACTAAATATTGCATAATGATTTATCAACATGCAGCTGATCTGGAAAATGAACGTGTAAGAGCTTCCTCTCCTCTAGGGAGGAGGAGGAAGGGCTAAGGGAGTAGAAATGATCTAGCATGAAAAACCTGAGCAGGTTGTGGCCAAAGATCCCCCAAAGTGGTAGCACACAAGCCAGGGAGAAAGGATAAAAAACAGGAGGCTGAGGAAACGCATCATGCTCTCGAGCAGGGCTAGGGAAGGCAGGGTTAGCAGGTGAGGAGAAAGGGGAAGAGGAAGCTGGAACACACCTCCCAGAGCCCCCATGAACGCTGCTGCAGCGGAGGAGACACTGCAGAAGCAGAGCTTGGGTAAGAGAGAAGGAACAACAGAAGAGTTGGATATATCTCAGAGATCTGAAATGGCTGCTTCTGGAGGAGGAGCAGGAAGGATGATAATATTTTTCTGAGAAATTAAGCAGCGTGTGGGTTTTTCTTGCACACCCTTCCTTCAGACCTGTTTATACAGAACTTCATCCCCGGATGATTCTGGTGTAAAGACTGAGCTAAGACTGGTATGGATTCCCAAACCTCCTCATACCCAGCATTTTTTGTTGTTGTCTCAGGGTAATCCTGTTGCTTTTCATCCCTACAAAAGCCAAAACAGTTCACAGGTGGAATGCAGATTTTGGGCAAGTAAAACAAGTAGAAAGTGGACTGAGCTCAGTCCCGTGCTTAGCATGGTAGTGGGGCTTCATTTCTGGAAGGAACAGAGAACTCTTCCTTTTCACTGTTAACTTCTCAAGAGACAACTGGCAAGGACCAGTAACAGGAATAATTTATACACCACTATACACTGGAGTGATATAGGAGGAATAGAGGCATATACTGCAAATCTTCATTAATAATATATGAATATACATACTGGGTAAAAAACCTAACCCTTTTAAGTTTGTTAATAGGCTTCCAAGATGCTAATCTTTGTTTCATTAGCTTAAATGCTTAAAACATAGTCTGGCAATACTGTTTGTACCATGCAGAAATGATCTACTTCGGAGGGAGCACGAGCCAGGGAGCATGAGAGCATGTTCACACGTTACCTGCTCTATGAATATACACACACCTCTGCTCCATCTGTGGAGCAGCTTAGGCACAAAGGATGTCAAAGGCAGGGGAAGAAAATTGCGGGTAAATGTATAAATTACATGGTAAGAGGGATGGCAGGAAAAAAAATGAGTGGGGTTTTGATGACAGACCTTGTCAAAACCAGGGTGTCCATGGATAGATAAAAGGAGTGAGCTCTGTCCCATGTTAAATCTCTTCAAGGAAGGCCTGAGATCTTTACTAGATACATGAAGAGATGCATTTGTGCAACAGAATTGCCTGGGGTGTGGGGAGCTGCTAGATTTGGGACTTCCTCTTTTTTCTTTCTTTTAGGAAGGGAGCACAGATTTCTTTGGCTGATTATAGCTCTGTTCTGGATGGTGATTGTCTAGGAACTTCTCCTTCAGGACTATATCTGCCTTTCACTTAAATCCTCCACTGGCTTACTGGAAAAGCCTGGGAGAGCCTGTTGATGGCAATTTGGCCAAGCTGCCCATATCTCTAGGAAGAGGACAGCCATCTGCAGCTGTGTGAATGCTTAATGTAATTGGTACGGCTACTAGCCAAGCAGGAGGAGGGAAGTATCTGAAGATTTAGGACCAACTGCAAGGTCTGTTCAGGATCTGTGCCAAAGAGCAGCTGGACAGGCTGCTAGCTGAAGCCTGTTACACCGCCATGGTTCATAACCAAGGTAATTGTCTGTGCTTGATTTTACACAGGAGATTTGTGGGCATTAATACTTCCTCCACACCAGTTGCTCAGTATATCTGATGCTGTAACATGAGTTTGCCTGCTTTCTCGTTGGTTAAAAGGGCACCATCAAGGACATTTTCAAAGTATATGCCAAGTTATTTGTGAAACCCTCTCAGAACAGTGAAAATACTGCTTTTCCACAAGACCAAGTTCTTCTTTGCTTCCTACAGTTACTCTCATCAGCATGACTCCTCCCACAGTAACTTTCTTTTTAGCATCTTTTATTGGAAACATGCATTTACCAGGGGAGACTGTTTGCTTGCCACAAGATAAGCACCATTAAGAGCAAGCACAGGTTCAAATTTAGATGAAGGAGGAGGTCACAGATGCAATGAAGATTTAAAAACAAGTTATTGCTGCTCTACCACATGCTGTTGACTTCTTCCTTCTACTTCCACCACTTTTAACTTATAGTAGAGTTAGCAGTTTAGCAGCATTTAGTAGCATTAGCAGTAATATCCCAGTCTGTGGCTGGTTTGCATTCTGTGTTTTGTTTTGTTGTTGTTTTGGTTTTTTGACACAAGTGTTATCTACAGATAGGTTTCAGTCAGAATTCAGCAGGACAGCCCTGTCTTCTTTCCCTACTCATTGTTCTCACTCAACATTTTTCTCTTGTCTTATTCTGTGTCTAGGCTCAACTTGCCCAGCTTCCAGGGTTTGAAGCTTTGAATCTGCCCCATCTCAGCATTCAAGGAGGATATAGTAACAATTTGGATACCAACAATGGAGAGAAGGACAGCCCTGTTGGACAACAGTGTCAGGATTCCTGCTCAAGCTCTCACCACAGACCTCGTCCAAGTTGCTTAACATCTCCAGAAAGTGTGTTGTCACCTGAATGCTATGAGAAGATGAGGCTTTGCTCTTCAACCTTAAAGTCACAAATGTAAGATCAGGAAAAATGTACTTACTAAATTACAAACTGTTTAGATAGCTTGGTCATGTAGGCAGATCTAGGGCAGCTGGAATAGGTATCCTTAACCTTAATCTGCATTAGCAAGATGAACATAGCTCTTGTTGGAGGCCACAGCTGCAGGAAACTGCATTACACTCTATCGAAGGACCACAGGGCCAAGTGAGGATGCTGCGGTTGCTCACACTACATTTTGTTTCCCTGTGGCTTGGTGACTCATCTTTCACACTTCCTTATTATCCCATTTACCAACAACACAAAGTACCCTCTTCTAATAGAAAAGCATTTAGAAGCACTGGGTTTTGGTAAACAGTATAAAAATTATTCTTGCTTGCCATTAAGAGTTCGGATTCACAGCTTTTCTGAGGAATGTTTATCTTCATGCAAACCCATCTCCTTTCCATAGCCCACCACTTACACATGGGACTCAACTGTTAATAGTTTCAGCAATACCACTGATGTACTTAGTGCTTCTCTAGTCCATAATCTGTGATGGATGGTAAGATTTGCAATATGTGATCCTTAGCAGCTGAACATTTCATGCTCAATAAATCTTATGCATTTCTTTTTTCTGATTTTTGTCTGAGAACAAAATTTCCCATGACTTTCTGCGGTTGCCTTGGTTCATTCTACTTTAGCTGCTGCCTTCTTGCTGATTAGCTCATCTAAGGAAATTAAGACCTGCATTGATCTGGCAGACAGTGCATATGTTCTTGTGTGCTGTGATGAAGTAGCAGGTGGAGAATTTGAAAAACATAGCCTGTTATTTGTAAATGCAATAAGGATGCCAAGGAGTAACTTGCAAGATTTTGCTGGACAAGTAGACCCAAACAGGCTATTGCTAAACAAACGCTGTAGACTAACACAGCTGAGTGGATAGAAAAGCACACAGAGGAATCAAAGAAAATATATTTTCATGTAGATAAAGGAAGGAACCTTCTGTCTTCTAATATTACAGGTACTGGGGTTCTTGATGGCTTTAAGGTTTTTTTGTTGGGTTATTTTTTTTGGTTGGTTGATTTTTTTCAAACTAAGCATGGACTATATTATTCCAGGACATTACAGAGGTGCTTTAGGAGTTAACCACATAGAGACTTGTAGCTTCACCCCTCAGGTTTCCTGTGGCATTAAAAGCCTTACTGACTAACCAGCACAATAAAAATACATTATCCTTTTTACAGCTTATTCTAGAGATAGACTTGGCTTGAAGAGAGAAAATATAGTCTAAAGCCTTATCCTCACAGGTCTTCTGGGACACAGGGCTCTAAAACCTACTTCTTTTTGAATAGTAAAAGATGCAAAGCCAGCCCGTACTTTCTCCCAAACCAATCAGCATCTGCATATCAGCATGTAAAACAGAGCAGCGAAGAACATGAGAGCATTAGAACTTGCCAAGGTTTGTCCAGTCAGGCTTCCTGTAATGTGATACTAAATTTAGCAGTACTGGAAAACCTAAGTGCAATTGCTTCACAGGCAATAATATGCCATTATGTCTTGTCTAAATGATTGGTTTCGGTACTACTTATTGATGTTAACAGGAAAGCTTTGTAGTTGTGTAGGCAAACTCAAGCAATCATTACAGTGAAGAAGCCTTTCAGCTTCTTCCTTTATTGCCCCCAGATTGACTCCCCATTGACCTAGAATCAGCACAAGAAGCCATGACCTCATGCATTAAGATGTGCAGCATCAGGTGACTTTTTTCATCTATGGCTAATGGTGCAACAGCTACCTTCACCAGGGAGCTCAGCCTTCATTTCTTGACAATTTTTGAAGAGCACGAGTACATTTTCCACCATGCAATTGAGTTACCTCACCTGTAGATAAATAAAGCTACAAGGAAGTCTTTTCCTATGAGAGAGATCCTGAGAGGACAGCTGAGAGAAAATAAAAGACAATCAGCAGACATTACAGTTGTCTGCACTCAGAAGAGCCTGGGAGAGATCCACTTAAATCCAGCATTGAATCCACTCCCCCTGGGGGATCCACTTACTTTGGTGCCACCACCACCAAGCAAGTAACCTGTTTCCTCATTGTCTCAGTAGCTGAGACTTTTCTGGACAGATGCACAACTTTTTTACCAGAAGTTAATAGAGAGTTTTGTACCTTATTAGTCCCTCTGTATTTCTTGTATGTCTTCACTGGGAGCTGGGGCGATCCCTTTAGCTGGCCTGCAGGACAGACTTTGGGTCCATGCAGTATTTGCTCCTCAAGGTATAGCCTTATACATTGTTTAGATTTCCAGTGTGTAAGGTGACAGAGCTTTTCAGCACAGCAATGAAGAAATCCTGTAGGAAAAAAAAAAAGCTACAGGTCAGGTATTGTTTCACCTTTGACAAACACTATTTTCTTTCATGGTGGTGGGGTTAGGAGCATGAGGCCAAGGGCAAGCTCCAGCCTTCCTGGGGTTATTGTGTTGTTAACAGTCACCCCTACTTTGGCCCAGTAATTGCCTTCCAAGTGTCTACATGAAACCAGATATCAACAGAATTTTATTGTTTCAACCATGCTCAACACAAGCTGACCTCATCAATGAATTTGAGCAACACTGTAACATTAATTTACTTTTGGAGAGCGGAGGAAGTTGTCAGCAAAAAACCCAAAAATCTTATTTTCCTCCAGCAGAACTTTCCAAGGAAGCTCAGAGCTTTCCAGGAAGCTCAAGGGATTCCACCTTTATTTCTTGCTACAGGAATTTTAAAAAAAATAAAAAATAATGGAGACAGCCAACAGTTGCTGGCTATACAAAGAAAACAGTTCCCGCTTACACATGTAGTAAGGACTAAATCTATAAGCTCTGAATCTCCAGTAGCAGGTAGCTGTTGTGAGTCCTTCACCATGGTGCTAGTGATCTCAAGTCTTGGAGAAAGACCAAGGCACCCAAGCAGAAATAGGCCACACTACAAGGTCGTGCAACACTGGATGACCAGTCCACAGCCTCTTTTCAGCCAGCAGCCACCCTCTATGCATATTACCTCTTCTGCAGGTGGGTCACCTAAGGACCATATCCCTGCCAGGGATTTGAAATAATAATAATATTCCAGCCACCCCTTTTAAGGTTTCATTTCTGAATGAACTGCCAAGCCCTCAAATCTCAAACCTCTGAGAAAGCAGATCTCCCTATTTGCTCCGAATTCAGCCAAGTTTAATCCTATTGCTTTCTATTAACCCCTGCTAGATGTACACTGCCTCATAAGGACAGTGCTAGAGACCAATATTCTCACTTACTCCTTTCTTCCTGCTCTGTCAGCCAGCCTGGAATCAATGACATAAAACTTTCCGCTTTCATCTCCTCCCTTGCAGCCTGATATTTTTCTCAGACATTATCCTGCCACTTGGTAGTAGTAATTGGTTCACTCTCTTCTGGCTCATAGCATGTGTCACATCCCATGACAGGGGGGTACCCAGGTAGCAGCTTGGAGATAATGCTGAACTGGTTCTGTTCAGGATATTAGGAGAGAGGTGGTAATTTCACTGCTGCAGTATTAGTAAATTCCTCTGATATCTTTTGGGAAGTCATCCCAAAGTTTTCTGAAAGAATCTGGATTTTCCAAAGATACTCATCTCTGTTAGAAATTAATATAAATGATCTACCACATGATTGTAAGTACAAGCTGAGTATAATTAGTTGTATGGGTTTGGTACTTTACCATTAAATAATAGAAGCCTGCTGCCATCTGTGTCCTATTTGTTGCCTTAGCATCTTTTAATCCCAAACAAGGACTAAGTATTACCAAGTAAGTAAACAAGCATTACAAGAAATAGGAGAAGAGAAATTACAGCCATCCGGACAATCACAAAACAAAAAGTGACATGCTAGAAATGTCAGTCATCATAACATCCTTAAACAACCATCCTAAACAGACAAGTAGGATGTTTTATCAGGCTGCTATCTTAGATAAAGCATCAGCAGGATCTCTAAGGCTAGGTTATGTGCCTCTGCTTTTTAGTTTCAATACATAAATGTTTAGACTCTGCACATTCTCTTATTCCTTGAAGCATCCGTATTCTAAATGTAAACAATGAGTAATGAGCAGGAGGTTTACTCCAATGCTTCCCATAGCTGTGAATTAAAGGTTTGTATCTCTGTGCAAAATTTGTCACTCGAGCACCTAAGTATACTACCCTGACTCAGGCGTGAATCAAGTACACCAGTGCCATAAACCAGGCAAGAGCGTTACCAAAGCCCAGGGCTCAAAAATGAGTGAGCTTCTGCAGTGTAATGAGTTACTTACTGAGCATCAGTGGAGCCAGATGCTCTTGGCCTGTCACATATCTGAGGAAAAATGCACTCATTTAAATGTCAGGAAAAAAAAAAGATTTAAGATAATGCATTTTTGGCATGTGTTTGTGAGGGTCTAGAAGTATGCATGTGGTTGAACCCCCAGCCTCGACAAACACACAGTGACTCTCCAACCAACAGTAACTTGATTATCTCTCCCAACCCTGAACTGAACCGCAGCAGTCGCTTCACATTAGAATGGAGTGAGAGGCACGAGGCTGTCAGAGAGGGTGTAAATTTAACTTCTTATATTGCAAGTGAGATCAAGTGAGAAACAGTATTTTACTGAGGATTTACTTTATGGAGTCACAGTGTCAGCACTTTACTAAAGAAAAGCCAATTGTCTCTGAGGGAGAGCTGAGCATTTCCTAGTGCACGTTTAGGCAGTAAAAAATATTCTGTGCCTGGCTCATGCTGGGCTGTATATTTTTAACTGGGCAGTATTTTTCTAACACACCTAGAAAAAGCAGCAGGATCTTCTCCAAGTTCCTCGAATCATACAAATCAGCTGATTCACTTGTTGGTGGCCTGGCACATATTCCCCATCAGAAACTAAGTCACTCTGCAACCCTGGATCAGCAAGAAGTGAAGCAGGGTAGCAGCAATCCAAGACAGTGCTCCTGTGTCTGCTTGCTCAAGGTCAGGGAGCTATTGGGACGCTTGAAGTATGCATTTTGCTATATTTAGCACATTGTGGGTTGGAACACCATGGTAACTTGATAAGAAAATAAAAAAAATAATTATGTATAAAAAAGAACTCCTGATAGAAGAAATATCTTGGGATTGCCAAGCTGGATTTGGACTACCTAGATCTCGTTGATATTTCTAAATCTTGGGAAATAATGCTATGAAAGTTGTAATATGTGTCTGTACTAGGAAACTGTATTTCATATACCTTTCCTTTCTGTTATTAGCAGGTCCCTTACCCGACATCTGCATGATGTGGAGATAACCCCTTTGTTCAGACAGTGTTGCCAGAAGACATATAAGAAGCCAAGCAGATAAATAGAAATAATCTAAGATCTACAAAGCCCTTTGAAAAAACTAATAGAACAAGCTACCAACCTGCATAGGCAACACAAGTTAATCTGTAAGATCTTTAACTGACTTCAAAACACCTTGTTGGCTGAATTAAGCTTCTTCCAAAGGCCAGCTTCAGTGGGACAGAACATACTTCATGGTGTGGGTCAGAGCAGGGCAGTAGCTCCAAAGACAAGAAGCAGTTGCGCTAGCCCTCGAAAAGGTGATCTGGATGGATAGGGTGGTTTTCTTCACTCCCTGGTCAGTGGTACTTATAAAACCTATATGCATCTTTTTTGCATACGGAACAATTTTAGGATATATGTAAATAGTGGTAAACCCAGTCCATGCTGTTAACAACCCCAAATCACTATAGCTGTCCCAGTTTGTGGCCACTGGATGTCACTACTGATCCATTTCAGAGGACCAGCAGATTTTTATGAGAGCAAACCTCCTAATTTGGAGAAAATGAAATATTATTTTACTTATTATTGTTGTTTATGGGAAGTTGTCAGCTCATTTTCCTAAGTCAGCATAGCACGCCTGTCACCTTTTCTGTAACTGTGAAGGAGCACACTCAGCCTGTTTTCTTGCACTGCCAGACAATTTCTCATCAGGGAGGAGACCTCGGGATCCAGGGGAATAAACTGCAGTTTTTAGAGCAATGACACCATGTCAGGGCCACTGTGAAGCAGAAGCAGCTTCACGCAGCCTGGGCTCATGAGCTGGGGGACCCCAGGAGGCACGTATGGGTGCTAGGATCCCAGGAGGCAAGTGTGGGTGCTGGGACCCTACTCCTTGCTTTCCTGGGACTGGTGCTACGTGCCAGCTCATTACCACTCTCTTTTCCTGCCTCTTCTATGGAAACAGCACAGATCTGCTTATTTTCTTGGGGGTAAAAGACTGATCCCATGTATTATAAATTTTAAAAAGCAGTAGAGACAAAGCACCTGCCAAGTCACTAGAGATGAGTTTTCTGTAGATCCATCCCACTGTGTTGGACACTTGCATAGATGAGAGGTGGGTCTGCTTCTGAAGCCTTGCAATGAAGGAAGGAGCAGAAATGAGAGGACAATCAGATAGGATCAGATGAATCAAATGGGGCACTGGGGAGGAAAGAAAAGATGACATCAAGATCTGGATGAGAGACTGGGGGTTTGTGGCAAAGAATGGGAAGTTAAGGAGGTTTCAGAAAAAAAATCACATAGAAAACAACATGAAACTAGGAAGCAGCCTTGCTTCCCTGAGACCTCAGGGCAGGTCATATACATTTACACACTCAGTGCAGTGCTCTGGAGGGCCTGACACCACTCACCATCCTGATGGGGGGAGTGCTCTGCTGAATGCTCGGCCAGTCCACTCTGCACCATCCATGCCAAGGTTGCTCAGCACTTCCCAGGAGAAGATCCTCTTTCCCATTCAGCATAACTTCACTGAACTTTTATCATTCAAGCTGAAAATTTGTTAGATTTTCTGCCTCAAGCTGAAAAACAAGGGAATAAAACCATTAATCTATTTTTAAGAAAGAAAATTAAAAGATAAATAATATTTACTCAGTAGAGACTTCTAGAGATTAATAATTGGACTCTTGCAAGATTTATCCCCTTTAGGCAGGCAGGGGTCCCCAAGCCCTTTAAAGGTTGGGTGACAGCCTGGAAGGAGAAAGGAGAACAGGACCAAACATCTAGAGGGATGGAGAGCTGATTTTACACAAAAGGTGGAGTTCAATTGTTACAGGCAACCCAAAATTACTGTCTTTGAGCTCCTCCTTGCCACCCTGAAGTGTTTTGAATGTAATTTTTGGAGAGGGTCTCTTCCCCTTTTGAACCAGTTTGAGGCTGGGTGTTGTTCTTGGTGGTTCAGGTATTTCAAAAAGTAGAGGAATTCTGAGCTCCATTACAGGCTCTTGAGAAGCAGAGCATGGCCTTAGAGCCTCCTCACCCAACCCAGGAGCCTGCTCCAGTGTGAATTACATCAGCTTGATCAATTTGTTGCAATGACATAACCAGATAAAGGTAGCAGTGACTGACTAACGCCCAGTTATCTAATGGAGCTGTGGATCTAACGGGACTGAGCTGGGCCTTTCCTGGTCACTAGGCTCTGCAGCAGCCTACCAGCCCACTGAGCTCATCAGAAATCTAAGAAATGTGTCTGACTTCTGCTGGGAGGTTCATTTTGATTTAATCAGGCTAGCATTTTGCCAGTGTAAAAATTTTCTCTCTGAAATTTCCAACCTGTTTCAGTGGGAGCTAAAGGATAACCCAAGAAGTCTTCTGTACAGATCCCTCTTTGCCTCCAATTTCCTTACGTGTAGAGCCATATTGATACCATGGGGAAATGGTGTTATGTGCAGAGCTGCATGTCATGGGAGGTGAAAGAAGTACTTACATGTAACAGCAGAGAAGGGATACAGAGCAGGTGCTTCACTTAATCAGCTGACTTTGCTCAGAAAAAGAAGCAGCAAGACCGTGCACATGGGATGTGTCTTTTTCCTCTGCTAGTGGAAAAGCTACTTTCTTTAAGACAGAATATCCAGTGTTGTACAGCTCACTTTGCCAGTGAGACTGGGAGTTTCTCTGGAGGGGGGGAAGAAAAGAAAAACAAAAACCCAACCAGAAGAAACAACATCCCATTTTGGCCAAAATTGCTCCATCCTTCCAGACTCTGGGTTTCTTTACATACCCAAGCAGGCAGCAAAGCTCAGGCCCAATACATTGCAATGGCTGTAGGGTTAAAAGCTTTTCAATACAGAAATAAACAAACAAGGTGAATGAGTATTTGGAACCAAAGCCAGTGACCTTAACACCATGCCAGTACATCTTTCAACTCCACAAGTAGTCCCATTGGTTTCAGCAGGATTACTCGCAGTGTAAGAATCCACTCAGCCTGAGGGAGGGAACCTGAGCCCTTGTTTTCAACTGAAGATATAAACTCTGGGACAAGTATCAATTCAATTTTGCAGAGGTTCAGTTTGGCTCTTGCTCAAGCTAGGGGAAAAGGTGACCATTTTGTAAAGTGGTGTAGTGCAGTAAAGTCATTTGTCAGTCCAAACCAAGAAAGCGAATATCAAATTTGTCTTTTCATCAGCTTCATTTCACAATCACACTATATATTGGGCTAGTAAAACTGGTTTTTCCTAACAAGAGAGCAAAGAGGGAAGGAGCTGGTCAGAGCTTTCCAAAATACATTGGCAGAACCCTTTCTTCCGCACTCCATCACCTGGCAGATGATTCCCTGAACACTTTAGCACCAACTGCTTGCTTTCTCCCTTCTTTCCCGGAAGTGTTGCTTTATCCTGTGGAAAGTCAGATACATATGACAATATGTAAGGAGTTCTCACCAGCTCTTTTTATGAGCCTTATGAAAGATGCCAGATGATTATCTGTTGTGCCGGTTCAGCCATCATCATTTTATGCTGCCATCAGTTGCCTGACCACACAGGCCAACACTGAACTCAGCAACATGCCCTCAGAAGTCTTCTTTCAGAAAGTCCTGCCATAGGTTCCTGTGTGCCCAGCTCTTCCACTGCCCACTGTGGTGCCAGCATCATCTGCTGGACACAATGGACAGAGATGGCTCCCTCAATGGCCCCTCACATGGAAGGACACCACCAAGAGAGTTCAGTAAGATGCAACCAGCCCCAACAGAAGCCACACCCAACAGGAAACCCCTCCAACTGATCGGCTCCTGGTTAATATAGCCCTGGCCTTGCCCACCACCTCAACCATGACCACCTGGGTGAGGGCAAAGGCACAGAGCCACAGGTGGGCCAAGTTCTGCCTCTGGACCATGGAGCCAATAGGAAAACCAAAACATTCTGCTAGGTTGTGACTCATTCACAGGTCAACTCTAACTTGAGGCCCACAACTCAGGCCCCAGAACTACATTATCTGAGGCCTTCCCACCAAACCCATGCGTGGAGGTTGGCAAGATAGGGAAATCCTGTGGCCAGAAGCTTTTGGAGAGAGCAGTTTCTCCTCCCACCTGCAGAGACCATTGAAATATTTGTGGTATCATAAATATGCTCTTTAGTGTGTGCACTAATAGATCTCTGGAATGTATCTGGATTTGGGGGCTCTGGACACTTGGGCTTGTGCAAGGCAAGGTAGGAAGTGCCCAGTGTGCTGGGGATGTTGGGTTGGTGTCTACGGGGCTCAGTGCCATTCTGTTTGACCTCATCCTGTTACTAATAAAACCTGCCACCTCTACAGCTATGGGAGTTTGAAAATAACAGTTTTCTATCGCTAACCTGGAATGA
Source organism: Eurystomus gularis (assembly GCA_013400335.1). Lineage (NCBI taxonomy): Eukaryota > Metazoa > Chordata > Aves > Coraciiformes > Coraciidae > Eurystomus > Eurystomus gularis. Next base: position 735,696 of record VZZY01011873.1, on the reverse strand, counting down.
CTATAGCTTAAATACTACATATAGGGAGGAAAAGTTACTACTGTAGGGAGAAAATGGCAAAACAGACCTCTAGTGCCTTCTAGGTTGTGTAGCCACTTATACGTGCATGAAATGGATATAAGTTACTCTCGAATTTGATTATATAAATATAGCTGATAATAGCCCTGCTTCCTCTGAATACAGTGATTTTATGCCAAAGGGTTTCACTTATATAACATGGTGCTAAAGCCTTGATCTGTAGTCTTAATTCCCTTCTTCAGACATATTAAAAGTCCTCCTTGGGGAGGAGAACTTCTCTTTTCCTCCATGCCCTTGCTCTCCCATGCTGCTTATGGCTTCAGAGAAGCCTCTTCAGTCTCAAAAGCTGAGGTCCTTCCTAAGAAAAGCAAAGTTAAAGACATGCTGTAGGCCTTACTTGTAGAGTTTTGGTGTAATAAGACAAGCAGTCCCTCAGGGGGAGAGGGATTGAGGTTGATTTTAACGATTTCCTTCATGTCGAAAGGAAAGTTTAAATAGATTTCTGTGCCCTGAATGCGAGAGCAAAAGGAGTGGTTTCTGTTTAAGTAGGTGTTAGGAGGTAGGAAAGAGGGTTGTAATAACAACCTGTCTCATAAGCCAAAGAAGTGAGATGTTGAATCTGTACCCAAACAAAGAGTGAACCTGAGTCAGAAGAACGCTTTGTATTTATAGAGCAGCTTTCATTGGAGAATTTCAGAGTGTTTTACCAACCCAGAGAGCCAGGGGTAAACACACACTTATACCGAGTTTGTCTTTCCTTGGTGGTGTCATGGAGCCAAACGGTTAAGGAGCACAGAGCCAGGGGCTGTCTCAGTATGAGTAAGAGGAGAGAATTTGGCCCCACATGCTTAACTTTCACTTCACTTTTCCCTCATAAAGGAAGCTTTCGTTCCACTTTATAGATGGGTAACTGATGCACAGAGATCCCGGCGAGTTTGTCTAAAGTCACAAATTGAGGAATTTAATGCAAAAGGACCCAAGAGTTTTGACTTTGTGCTCTAACCCCAAGGAAAACTTAATTTGGCACTAGCAGCTGCTTGATCTTTAGGGCTTCTGCATGAACAGGGAGTAGTTTGCTTAATGAAATAATATCCCAGGCACATATGAAGAGCAATTACTTGCTCTCATATAAACTCTTATGTATTCATCTAGGAAAAATGTTCATGACTCAGTCATCTGGGATGGTTCAAGCTACTCACCCTCCAGCATGAGGCGTAGGCATTACAGTGGTGAAGTTAAAAAGGAAGACACATGACCTCAATTACTCACAAGGAGTCAAATTATGATCTCAGATACAGTGGTATAAATTCAGAGTCATTCCCCCCTGAAGTAATTGGCATCATACTGTATTTCTTTAACATACGGGAAATCAGAATGAAGTCTATAATCTCACTATGTCTGTAGAGCTTTATTCAGAGAGACTACGCTCTCCAGCAACGAACGTTAGTGACAGAGAAAAATAAAGTTGGAAAACATCCAAGTAGAAAAATGTGCCAAGCTTCCCTGTAGCAAAAGCAACAAATTACTACCTAGTTTAACACTGTACTTAATTATGATTTCACTTTTTTATCAGGTTTTCTCCATTTTTTTAATAAACAATATAAATTAACTGATATACAGTAAGACTTCATAAGGACGTGTCCAGTTGAACTCTGTCTTTAATTCCTCATTTTTGCTCTGGATGTCATAAATGATGAGGAAGGAAGGGTCTGACTGTTAAGAAAGGTGAAGAAAATAAGGAACTTACAAATTTACAGATAGAGTGTGACTACAAACACAGATCTAGAATTAGGGACATCACAAGTTCAGAGAAAATAATGATTAATGTAACAACCACAGTGAATGGTCCCGGTGGGACATCTGAAATTGTATTAAACTGTTTCCATCAGTGCAGAACAAAGGACCTATGGCCTGAAGAGCGGTGACATTGGATTCAGCACAGCAGGAGACCACATAGCAAAATATTATAAATAGAGCCTCCATTTATAGTTCCTGAGCTTTCAAAAATGGCAATATTCTCAACTTTACAGTTCTAGTAATTTGGAACTGGTAGATTAGGATTTTGCCTCTTGGGAACTATGGAAAACTTGGCAGAAATGAACAGGGAAAGGACAGAAGTTTGGCAGAAGAAACACATTATAGGCATCGCACAAGTTTCCAGAGCGTCAGACAACCCAGAATTTTTACAAATAGGTACATTTTTAACACATTTCTAAGCCTACAGAAGCAGCCCAAACACATGTTAAATTATATTATAAGCAAATCGTACCAGCAGCCCACAGAGGGACACTGAGGAGACCTTCCTTGAAAGCTCTGGATGTGCAGAAGGACTGCTGGGGTGCCACCACAGAGCATCCTGTCTGCTCCTGTCGCTGGCACTGGGAGGAACACAATATGTAGCTCCAGTGTGCGTAGCAGTACTTTATGGGCATATATCTCAATTTCTGGCTTGTCTTCCAGCTGTTACCCAATTCAGATTTCTTCCTGAAAAATCTTGGCAAATCCATCTTGTTGATATAATTTCTAAGTATGCGGAGGACGTGCACGTGCACCAGTAAAGCTACAGATCTTGTAGACTTAGGAAAGTGATACTTGTACTACATGCATTAATGCAAAGGAGGTATATTTACATATGCATAAAATGTAAATGTTTTTGAAATACATGACAGCATATGACAGCAATGCAGGGTCTAGGGGTATCATTAGGAGACACTTGAGTGAGCGTGGTGAAGAAGCCATTTGCACTGGCACTGCTGAAATACTGCAGCTTTCTGCCTCTTTTCAGAGAGAGGCGTTATAACAACTCAAAATGGTTTTGTCTGGATCTATTTTGAATGAAATGGGAAGGAATTGAAAAATCACATTAAGAACACTGGAAGTGTTCAAGGCCAAGTTGGATGGGTCTTTGAGCAACCTGATCTAGTGGGAGGTGTCCCTGCCTGTGGCAGAGGGGATTAGAACTAGGTGATCTTTAAGGTCTCTTGAAACCCAAATAATTCTATGATTCTGTGATTTCTACTTAGACATTCCTAGGTGTGAGGGTGCAAGATGGTTAAGAAGCAGGTCATTACTGAGGAATGGTGCTGATCTCTGATCCTGTTGCTGAGAAGCTGCCCCAGGAGACTCACATGTCACACCACTTGGTGGCCGTGGGCATCCCTGAATGAGAACAAGTGGCATGGGGCTGGTAACAGGGTGGATATGGGTCCGAGCATATGGGATGAGGGAGGAAGAGCAGCTGCATGTTGATAACCTGCTGCTTGGTGAGATGAACACCTACAGGCACATCCTCTCAGCTGCCCCTCAAAGTCCTGTTCTTCTGGCCTGGGACCCCAGTGGGAAATGATCATTGGTCCTTCAGCTAACTAGAAGCATCCAGGGCTCTGAACCAGGGAGAGGTGGCAGTGTGCATGGCACATGCATGAGATGAAGGTGACTGTGAGGTAGGAACATCTAAAGAACCCTGAGAAGTTAAAAGGTACCCTGTGAACAGAGAGGTTGCTGAGAGTTGTGGCTTTGTGGCTGAGAGAAAATCAGGCAATACAGGACAGTCTTCACAACCAGGTGGGGTTTGGTCTTTGAGAAGCTTTAAGGAAAGGAGTTCTGGCTAGCGTTGCATAAAAAGGCAGTATCATCTCTGAAGGTGACATGTCTCCCTTACTTTTGCTTAGGGAGCTTGAGTCTTCTCATCAGAGACACCATCCCTTACAGGCTCTGATGGGTGCACATAGCTGATTTCCAGCAGCACCATCCCAGGCCTTGGCCAGGACAGAGTGTGCAAGGCTATATTCTGGGAAAGTGAAATTCCTAAAATTGCGTAAAGATCACTCTGCAGCTGTGTTTTCAAGAGCCTTGCTATTGGTCTAAGTCCTCTCCACCTGAAAGCTATCTAAAACACTTTGGTGAGAGTTGCAGGGCTGCAACACAGCACTTTGAATTGCATTTTCCTCATGCTCAGTGAATAGGGAAATGCTTAATTGGGTATTTATTTAATGTGCCAGAGCCAACAAGTGAAGGTAACCTGGGGCAGCTGAGGACAAATCACCATGTGTAATATTAAGACACTTACTCGAGGGAGCAGAGAGGGAGGGGGGAAATGCCATTTATTAGCATAACTATCTCCTCACATGTTCTCTCTTGTCTCTGCATAGTATCCCAGTCCAATGGGCCCCTGCCAGCAAAATAAAACAAAGATCTTAGCCCTGTGGGCCTGTTATTATTGATTTATAAAATACTTCCAGCTAGTTGTGTTAAATGTGTCCTTCCACTGTGAGAATACAGTGGTGTAAGACTGCAGTGTTGTTATTACGCTGTATGAGTTACACATAAAGGCATCTTCAAAATGTCTTTTTTAGGCATTTCAACCACTTTATGGAACCCCATCTGGAAATAAATGTAGCTGGTCTAATGTATGTAATGAAGTTAATGTGCCGTTCTTCCACATTAAGGAAAAATCTAATAGGATGATTGAGTGGGGCCAAATTTCTGCAGGAAATTCCTTTATAATACATGATTGAATTATTGTTTTTCTATTAGGGCAGCCAAAACATTCAGTGTCCTCGACAATACAGGATGTGTGCCATAACTTTTTTGCCACTAAGTTAGGCATACTGTATCTGGACATGTGCCCAGCTATTTGAGTATTTCCATTTGAATGATTTATTTATTTTCCAAAGAAAGACTACATAAGTTATACAGAACTCGGCAGATTTCTTTCGATTCAGATGACAGAACTAGGTGCCTGGCTGCCAAATGAATGAAATCTAAGGAATCTAGAGCCATTTACAGCAAAGCTGAGATTTTCCTAATGGATACCTAAAAGTTATGCTCATAAAACTCCTAAACCTTTTCTCGATAGAAACTGGGCACCTAACTTCCTTTGCGAAGCCCCTTCTCAAGTCTGCATTCAAGCCCATAAGTCTCCTGATTTTCAAAAATGTTGTCCTTCCAGGTGCAACCACGTAAGCTAGGAGAAGCTGCTGAACGCAGCACATATGAAAATTGGATTATTTATTTATAAGGCTAAATATGATTCTAGAAGCCTAACTTTAAATGCCTTTTAAAACTAAGGACTGGTGCTTTTACCCATTCAAGTTGCACAGAACAAAGTGTTTTACAAACATCTCACTAAAGACATGAAGCTACAAGTGCATTGATAACCGAGAAAGTGATGTAAGATATTCTGAGCTGCTAGTCCAAGCTCCCTCCTCCCTTCTCCCCCAAAAACTGTTGTTGTTGCGATGCACAGGAGGAAGAAAGCAAATAATTTGAATGTTTTTTCTGGAAAGACATTGTGTACTGGAGACACCTACCTGCAGTCCCAGGGGTTACAACTACAAAATGTATATAATTATTACTGTGCATTAGGGAAATATGATAGTGACTGAGATATCCTAGAAATCCGCATGTAAGTATATGGCTATATACAGGAGGAGATGATGAGGAGAACTCCGTATTTTTCAAACTGTAGCTTGGGAAAAGGTGGTGTATATTAGTGTAGCCTCCTAACCTAGTCTACAAGATCTCAAGGCTCATTTCTCACAGCAGAAGAGCCTCTTCCCTTCTGTCTTCTTAATAGGGAAGGGCAATTATTTTTCTTCTATGAATAAAATATTTGCCCCCTAAAAGTAGTCCCGGGTCAAATTAGTCATATAGTGGCAGCTGGATAGGTTTACTATACTGCAGAGGATATCCAGATGCATCACCAAATATTTAAGGCACTCGACCAAGATGCAGGTTCAGATCTCTCTGGGGTAGTGGATTTGAATCCACAGTCTGGGAGATAACTATCATCAGTGTCTTGCTCTATAGGGTATGATGGGGCGAGGGAGAATGATTCAGGCGAGCTAAGGTTTGACCAGCTACTTGTCTCAGTTGAGCTATGTGTCCCCGGGGAGCTGGGATGGGGTACTGAACCAAGCAGGAGGCTTAGTTTGACCTCGCTGGCTAAACTGGATCACTTTTACATTCAACCATCATCTGTTTCAGCTATGCAGAGGCGAGGTTGGGCTCACCTTCCCCCTCAGCCCCTCTCCCAGAGAAACCAGTGATTGATTTCTGTGTTTGATTTCCTATTAATCCTCCTTAAACCGAAACTCAGAGGTTTTATACCGCTTAGCCAGGATCCTTACTCATCCTGGCACATACCAGGTTCTGACCTCTGGGGCATCAAATAAAAGCAAAGAGGGGGTAATATTTATTGGATTTATTAGTAAAACAAAGTGAAAGACCCCCAAGTGGGTAAAACTGGAATGACTTAGTACCTGCTCTGTGTAGAGAAGAGTCTTGACCTCTCCTTGAGATAACATTTCATTATATGTGCCTCACAGTCTTGCTCATCAAGTTTATCTCGAGTCAAACTGCTGACCAGGTTAACCCATACTTTTTGTGCATTCAGGATTCTGAAGCCAGCCGAGTGTTTATCACCCTTGAGGAATCTAGCCCGTAGAGGTTTGATTAATTTTTTTCATACACACATAAACAGATTCAAGATGTTCTTGTTCAGAGGATAAAGGTTTCTCCTGCTATCTCGGTTCTCCATCAGAAAAACGGTCATTCCCAATGTGCCAAGATTCTCCCAAAGACGTAATTGCCATCATCTGTGTTACTAATGCAGGCTTACAGGCATCCTGAAAAACAAGGACAGTGTCTTTTCCCAGCATGACCTCCAAACTCTGGATGGTTCCAAGCTTGAACTGCTTCTTAATCATACCTACAGCCAAGACATCTCTCATATAAGACCAGAAGATCCCTTCCACGTTGAGGAAGTAATGCTGATCAGCTTCAGTAAGTGGCCCAGCCCCTCAAGAGCAGAAATGTTAAGACCATGATTCCAGTTTGGACAAGTACAGAGCATGACCTAAACCTCCTTCATTCACTCAGAGTCTTCCTTTCCCTCCTACGTTGTCAAATCATGTTGTCAGACACTGCATTAACTGCTGATGTGGTTTTGCAGTTACTGCCACATGTGGGTGGATGCTAAAAGGAGTCATTATCATTAGTGAATCTTCATTTGCTATAAAAAGTGCACTACAGCATCACTGAAACCTCGTCAGAGGTAGACATCCCCACAGAGCTCCCCGGGGCACCCTGGGTCAGCTTCTCCTTCCCTGTGAGGCAGAGGGCAGGCTGTTTGTCCAGCACAAATCCAACCAAACTAACAGTCTCTAAGTGGTTTCATTGATCTTAAATGAATAAAAGATTATTTGGTCTAGGATTTTTAAAAAGTGAAAGAATTCCACCCTTCCGCCCTTCCCTGCCAAACCCCAAATATTTAAATTGAATGCAACTGGACAAAAAAAATCAACAAAAAAACACCTGAATATTTTGATTATCTGGGATCTTAGCCTTGTTACTGAGAAATCAGGTTACAGAAGATGGGAAAGAAAGTACATTGTAGAAAATCCTTTATCCTAATGCTACAGCCTTGTCCTTATGCCAGTGTACTGATAGGACATGAGGTAATCATCTGCGTAATTCTTTTTTAATTCTTTGTGGGAGCAGGAGGTGCCTGCCTATACAGCCTGCTGATACAGTCTTTGTGTAGCCTGCCTATACTATCTCATTTACAGTCTAATCGTCAGCACAGCTGTATTTCAAGCTGATAGCATGTGCATCCAGGTTCAGGATCTCTGCTCTTTTCTTTATTTTTATTTTTCTTTTTCTTCTAATTTGCATGAATGCACATCCACACTTCGGGTATACCCAATGATATCAGGTTTTGAACTTTCCCCCATCGTGTGCTATCCAAAAGAATTATGGAAACTAGAGTTCTTGATTCTGAAAGCCCAGAGCTTGTCAAATTAATTATCTAGACAACTTTCTACTGATATGTATTCATGTTAACAAAACGCCAAAATTTGGGATTCTCTGTAGCATGTGAACAGCTTTCCAAAGCAGCACCGATTGCTTCAGCTATACAAAGTTAATGAACATCATTATTCACATATTTGCTTTATTAAGAAAAATAATATTAATTCTTCCCTCATAAATTTGTACAGTAACTCCTCCCTGCACAGTGCTCTAGCTGACGAGAGTTGTAGGTCTAATTATTGGAACACGTGCTTTAATGTGTTTTAATGTCATGTTTTCCTTTAACTGTATTATATCATAAGCCTGCTCTAGAAATAACACTATTAAAGTTTCCTTTCAAAACAAAGATCAATCTAAGAGACAAGCAATTATTTCATTATCCTTAAGAAGCTCATAACATAATGAAAGGAATGTCAAAAATAAACTGAATGGGTATACTTGATTGAAAGAATAGATCCATCCTAGTGATTTTTCTCAGAGAGTAAAAAATTATCCAGGATTAAGTTTTCACAGCTTTGAGTTTATTTTGGATTCTCTGTTTCTAATAATTAAATAGGGAAGCATTTCTCCAATAATAAACTAAGAATGAAATTAGCAACAGTTGTATCTGAATGGAAGCAAACACTCAGGATTAAAAGCCAAAACTGCAGTTCTGCAGAGCAGGAGGGGTTAGATGATGTTTGGCTTATCTGAGTCCTCTTCAGCCTAGCTTGGAGGAGACCTCATGTATGAGATCTTGGCCTGCTGTGCTGGGGATACCATCCTCACCAGCAAGCCCTGGGCAGCCTCAGCCTTGTGGCTCAGCAGCAGGTCAAGATGGCATTGCCTGAGGCTCTCTTCAGTTCCTACCAGCAGGTCTCTGGCATTTGGATGCCTTCATCATGGCTTGGGAGGGAGTTTGGGAGGGAGGTGCAATAAAAGGGGAGGCTGCAGTGGAGGAAGCCTTTCTGGGATGACTGCCCTGCAGTTATACAACTGGGGAAGGGGCCCTGCAATCAGTATGGGGATACACTTCTCCAGATACACCAACAATGGATGTGATCCTCCCTGTCCTGCAGGACACAGCATCTGTTTCTTTTGAAGAGGGAGGGAGTGAGGTTCCCTTCTCAAGGAAACTCTTTGAAGGGAATTCTGCAGACTTTAATTCATGGACCTCACTTTGATTTTTTTTTTGCAACTTACTATACTATAATGTTGGAGCCTTTCAGAAGCTCAGATACTGAGGGAAGAAGCAGTGTGGAAGAACATCGGAGAAGAACTTTTGTAACAGAAAACCTCTCCCAAGAAACAGTAAAAAAAAATCTAGGCAGGTAGGCAATGGATCACAGGAGGGTCTTGTCTCTCCTCTCAGTCCTCTATCCATATCTGACCTGTCTGGCCAGTAATGTAAATTTGCTAACATCTAGTAACCATGAGGTACCCTGTTTGCAGAAGGTGAAGATGGCTTTGCTGGGCTCCTGAGGAATACGTCCTGTGTAGCCAGACGGATACTGCAGCACGGAAGCTGAAGTTTGAAAGAGCCAGAAAGAGCAAACTTCTCATTTCATGAACAAAGCACAATGGCTAAAGCAGAGACCTGCCTCACCTCCAGTCTGCCTTGCTCAGTGAAGGGTTAAAACAAGGTGGACAAAGAGGATCTTAATTCACCTCCTGCTCCATTGGGCAGAACAGGTGAGCTTCATTTCTACCCCTATGCTCTCCACCCAGCAGTTACCCAGGACCAGGGGTCACTCTGAACAGGCTGTGCTGGAATTAGCTGTCTGGACACCAGCTCAACCTACGTGGCCATTTTCACCAGCATAACTCTTCCAGATGGATGTGATTTTTCTTCTGCTCAAGGCAGAACTGGGCTGGCAGTGCCTTCCTGCCGTTGGTTGGACCTGAGCTTGGAGTGAACTATTTCATCCAGCTTACACTGAAGAATATTAAATAAATAACACTATCTCCAGGGATATTTCTTTTAGTAGAATGAAATGTGCTAGACATTGAGATAAATGCAAGAATAGGTGACTGTATGTTACATATATTTGGATGTCTTTTCTCAGCTGCTCAGATTTTTTTTAGCTCACGGTGTTCCCATTTCCCTGAGCGAGGCACAGGATCAGCTGCTCGTGGCCATGATGCCAGGTGTGGGACCAGGCAGAGGCTGGGTACAAGGGCTTCATTCTGCTCGCTGACAGCAATGACATGGGTTTCTGACTTCCAGAATCAAAATCCCGCTTGGCACCACTTCATCCTGACATGGCACCATTGCTGATTTAACCAGTTTCCCAATCTATATAACCCGTTCATCCTGCTTGGAGTGTATGCATTAGTATTAGTTAAAATAGACTCTCGTGTCTTGTGTTTGCTGAAGTGAACTCTCTGCCTGACCTTTTGCACCCTTTTTTTGCTGTTTCTCTCTCTCTCAGGGAAGCTTTGCTGTGGCAATCTCTTGCACATGTTGAAACTGTTGTTTTTCTAATACAAAATACAGTACATTTTCAAAAGCTTAGTATGGAAGATATATTTCTATGTCACGTTTCTTGCCAGAGGAGTACTGAACACTGAATGTTGGCTGTAGACAGTGGTAGACTCAGGATTTGGTAGTTAACCAGTAAAAATATTAAAACAGGCAAACTCTGTCATCACATAAGAGACAGCTTTCAACTTTACTAAATGTCTTTCTACTTACAAAGTTAATGGAAACCAGTCACAATGATAAAATCTGTGACTGTCTTAAATAGAAGGAATTCTTGGTTCCTTGTGGTAGAAAGAAGACTGGAATTTAAATTCTTGGGCTTTCCCTCCTCATTATTAATTCCTTTCATTTGATTAAAAAGAAGTTTTAAAAATGAACAGTCCCAATGCAGGAAGAGAAGAGAAATGTACATCGTAGCAAGATAAAAACCCAACCATTAAAAAAAAAATACCCAAAACTTGCAATTATGAGAAATCCAACAGCTCCAAAACGTGCAGAACCAGAGGAGATAGAGAAGGTAAACAAAACCTTGGGCAAAGAAGGGCAAATGCAGGAATGTTACTGGAAGATGCCTGATAAAAACATGACGGGAGAAACCACCATGCAAACCACTTGCAGCTCAGGAAAAAGAATAGCAATGAGGCAGAGATGGGAGTTGCAGATAACACTGTGTGGAAAATTTCTGAGAGAAATCAAGGAGAAAAATAAGGGCAATATGCACATAAAGAGAAATCTAAGAGATCCAGATGTGCTGAAAGGCCAGCAAAGAGGAGAAAATCATGAAGGAAAGAAGTTGTGAGAACGTGGAGTTGCAAAGCTGCGATAGCTCTGGAGAACCTCAGCAATTACTGAGCATTGCAAAAGGAGGAAAAACACAGAGATCTTCTGCCTCACCTCAAACATCTTTGCCTGAAGAAGAAGGCTGGACTACAACATAGTGCTGCTATTGCAGCCTTACTACGGGTGGGCTCTGGAAGCAAACCTCAGCTTGCAAGCGCTCTGGGAGAGAGTCTGTCCTTTTAGTTGTTACTGCCCGATGCCACACACTGCAGGCTCAGTCCCCTGCCAGGGCTCTGAGACAACAGCAATGGCCCAAACAATAAATAGTGGAGCATAGTCTAAATCTTACAGCATCAAAACTGAATAGGCTGACTCTTGTAAGCCTAACAAAGATAATATTGGCAATTGCAAGGAAGCCAAAATACAAAGTCAGCTGATACTTAGTGCAGATTTTTGCCTGCCCTCTGGAATACTCTTTCAGAGTGATGAAAGGGGAACCAATATTTTCTACCCTATGAAAACTTCCATTGTAAAAATGGCCTGGTCAGGTCTGTGCTAGAATGAAGCCATGACTCCCCAGTGTTTTACATGAACCACCAGAGAAAGAGAGAGACTCTCACCACAGCCCAAGTGACCTTGACACCTGCCTATTAACACCAACTCTGAAGTTCAGATCTCCCCTATCTCAGGTGGTCCCCATGAGGTTATCTTGTGGTTGGGGATCTTTTCTTCATTTTGATAACAAATTATAACCTGGACTGAAAAATCTTCCCCAGTCATTTTTAGAACCAACATGGTCCCCTTATCCTGACAGAAAAATTTTAATTTGGACAAACAGCTATATAGACATTTCTCCAAATAAAAGGGCTTAACTGATCTTTTCCCAGCAAACTCTACTTCCAAATGCACATGCCCTTGTAGGGTCTGATACGAACATGTCAAAGTCAACTGGGTGGACTCTTCTAACCCTGTGCAAGCTGGATGTTTAAGATAAGCAAATCCTTAGGTTGCTGTTCTGGTCTATGGAGCAAAAAAAAGAAGTAACCATGTGTACACACTCACTCATTTTAGGTACCTGTATCAGGGTGGTATGAGTTACTCACTGGAATTTTTCATAGTCTCTTTCACTGAAGACTATATTTCTTCATGAATGAGAGAAGGCACCTAGTTGGTTGCCCAGTAGTTACCTAGTTGGTAAACTACACTGTCAAAGGTCATAGAGATTAATTCCCGTCTGTTTGGCTGTAGACTTGGGTTAGACTCAGGATCCTTCTAGTTCCATTATAAAGAGCCTCTCATATATTAGATTAAGACAGGAGAACTGAAAGCTACTGCTGTCATAACTGTTCCCATTGGAGCAGCCTGGGATTCGTTTGGGAGGACCGAACATCATCTGAAAGCTGTAGATACAAACCGATCAAAATGGCATTCACTAAACTTGCAGCTTATCCTTGTCTCTCCTCTTCCTCATGCTCTCTACTGATAGAACTGTATCTTAGCAATGTTAGTATTAAAAATGCCAGTTACCTACTTAAAAGCTTTACCATTTTGCTTTAAAAAGGATCTCAGCAAATGGCCAAGTGTGGCAGAGGCACACAGGCATTTCTTCTGCAATGTAGCTCTTAAATGATTCCTCTTAAATGTTTAAACTGAGTAATTCCAGTCAATTCTGAGAAAAATTGATAGTTTTTCTGGTTTTTAGTAGTAATGGACAGTACATAATTACTAAAAACGTAATATTTTTACACCTGGGCTCTTTTATGATAGTGTTACTCCTGTGCAAAATTAAATGTCAGCAAAAGAAGAGTGATTCTAAAATGAATTTTTAAATAAATGTATTATTACACTGAGGAGGTAGTATGGTGATTTAATATGGTGACTAGTCACACCTGAATAACTAAAGAGTTTGTTTTTACAGGAAAGCGCTAAGTTTACTAAAGCGAAGGGAAAGTATTTTGTTACAAATAGATTATCTTAGTGCTTTCACTCAGTTTGGTGCAAAACTTCATGTGGAAACTGGGATTTGACAGAAGTGTAGCTAAGGGGAAAAAAAAAAGCAAAGGAAAAACAAGTAAAAAGTTATCAAAGCAAGATCCCTAAACACAAAATACTGTGGAAGACGTCCAGAGCAGCCAAGGTCCTTCCTCCACAGCTGTGGGTCCAGGCTCTGCAATAGGACCCCACGGGGTCCCACATGGATTACTGCAGCCGTTGAGCTGGCAGCAGGATCAGGGAGATGCCCTGTAGCTCTCTGGGGTGAGATGTGCAACTGTTCAGGACTGGAGCATCTCCCTCTCCACTGCTGTCAGTAGTCCTCCTGCTGCCAAGAGCTACTCTCCACCTACTATAATTTATAGGACTGAAGAATTTATGATGATGTTTTGAATTCTGTTTAACCAAAGTACACCAGGAGCTGAAGGAACGCAAAAGAAAGTTATATTTTTTCATCTAGAAATTTCTGGAAGGAACCTAATTTTTTGACAACGCAAATTCATAAAATCTGTTTCATGAGTACATGGTTAACTGGAGTTCAAGGCTCTGCAATGCAAGAGGTCGTTCCTATTCTGACTGGGAAAGGTCCTGTTCTCCTTGTGGGCTTTCTAGAGCTGGAAAACAGGTTTTTCCTCAGACGTGCCCACCATGTCTTCCTGGAGGAAGGAGAGAAGTGTGGGAGGCCACACGGCTGAACCATTGGCAAGGACCAGAGGATGTTTATTTGCTTTTCTGATAACAGACCAGAATGTGTCACTTATGTCATCCTGTATTTTATTCCCTTTTTCTTTCTGTTGCAGCAGCACAAAAGCTGTGCAGAAGCCGTTTGAGAACCTCAGCCCAATAACAGCAGAAGGATTCTGAATATCCTTCAGAGGAAGAGAAGAGCGGGTATTTCTATTTCCTCTGCTACCTGCTGTCCCCTCAGCTTTCCTCACCTGCATCACTCAAATAAGGATTCAAACCATTAGGAGAAAAGTCTTCATCTTAAAGCAAATCTTTCTGCTTTCTCCTGAAATGGCCTCTGTGTTGTTTTTTGTAGCTTCCTTATTTTCCATCAGAGCAGTTTCCCTTCTTTGCTGATTTCTTGCATCAGTCTATTCATTAGATAGGAGGATGTAGAAAAGAATTCAAAAATAAGGATCTGTTCCCAAAGCCAGTGAAAACAATGGGATTCAAAGAAACTGGCATTGACAAAACATTTTATTTTCCTCAGGAGAGTACGAATGATCCTAGCCAAAGTTTTATAGAACAAAGATTCCAGTAATACGTCCAACACAGCAAAACGTAAATTGACATAACATTTAGGTTCTTCCTTCCTTGCTAATAGTGACACTCACCTCAGATTATATTTGATGAGTACAGTGACAGTCATCATTATTGTATTAGCTGCATACAGCATGGTCTTTAATCTTCCTATGGGAGTTTAGGCTGACTACTGTATGTATAGTTTCTGACTGCTGAAAGCTGAGGGTAACCCCTAAAACAGATATAATCTCTTTTTTTTTTTTTTTTAGCTTTGGAAATTACAAACAGAAAAGCCTGTGATGTAGAGACACACACAGAAGGAAATGATCTGGGAGAGGAGACTTTAATAAGCTAAATAGGTTCAGTTTAATGTACATTCATGTCTTCATTTATTTAATGGATGATTTTCAGAAGAGTGAGCTTCTCTTTCTCTGGTGTAGGCAAAATGCAGCTAAAGTCACCCCCTGCTGATTTGCTATGGGTGAATTCATCTAGAAATCACTTAATCTGAAAGCAAAAATCCTCTTAGGTTTTTTTCCCAAAGACTTCCTTGAATAGGCTAAGCAGAGGCAATCATATATGGAAGATAATGGTTTAGCTGAAGGTTTTCCTAAAGCACAGTTCCTCCATTGCTTCTCTTCCCCTCCACTGGCAAATGATGGCTCTCCCTCGTCTAGCATTGAGGAGAGAGCACTAGAGGTGTGTGCCCCAGGTATCTTACAGCTGGCATTCAGAGTTAATAAATCGTTAGAGATCTTTTGAGAGGCAGCCGTCTCATGGGGTCACATAAATGAAAAAGCAGCTCTCAAGAAGCAGGCACGTCTCACAATATGGGTGCCAAAACAGTGCTCATGAGGAGCTGACTGAATGGCAAGAACATCTCTGTTTCCATCCCATCTGCTCCACGGCACTCATTCATCAGTAGGGAGCCAGCTTCTCCTGTGACATGCAGAATAAGGCAGGGAGGGAATGAGAGCCCACCCTAACATGTCACCCCAGTGTCCTGAACACAGCAGAGGGTGTGCTGGAACTGTGGGAGGTGATTTGGGGTTGTATAAAGCTCTCAGGTTAAAAAAACCCCTCGTATTCTACTATGGGAATAATCCACTTTGTCTGAGGAAATTTTAATGCAAAATAACAGTTTGCTCAGATGCTTTTATTCTTTTGGAAACTATTCAGATTTGGGAAAAGAGCTGCCTCTCCAGCATCTTAGCTTTAGGGTAGCTGTTGGTTTTGTCCAGCGGTTGTGGCCAGGAAGCTTTCATTTGCAGGTGCTGTACCATAGATCTGGATGGAATCCTTTTGATAGGGTACTTCATTCTCCTTATTGTGCTTTGAGCATGGAAAATAGACTTAGCCACATGAATTAACTTAAATAAACAGGGACCTTTATCTCAATGGTAATCTAAGTGCTACGAACTCTATTGCTTAACACCGTCCTAACTCTGACCTACTTTCTTTTGGGAAGCCTGGTTTCAGAAATGGATTTCAACTTCCCAAGTACCAAATATTGCTCTTGCAATTAAACACTCCTTTTTTTCTTCTTTTTCATTTTTTCCCCCAAGACTGTTTAAAAGATCTCCTGATTAAAAGGCATCACAAGGCATCACATTTCAGTATTGATTACCCATGCAGCTTGTAACTGATATTATTATTTTGCTTTGTGGTTTTAATAGTATGCTTGAACTCTGCATTTGGAGGCTCACTTAATGCTTATAACTCTTTATTTGATCGCAATGGTCTTTTTTCTGGTTTCTTATTCACTGAATGCAAATAAAAATCATTTAACTGTAGTACTTTTCTACAGTGAGATAAAAATAGTTTTCTATGCAATGCATATCCCTGTGATAGTCTTTGCTACGTGACAGTATGGCAAAGATCTTTGATGGGGTCTGATATGGTGACCTTCATAAGCTGACTTCTTTTTTGGTCTTGGTTGATTAGGTTCTATCATATTGAGAATAATATTTTTACCCTTTAATGGCTCGTTTGCCTCTGGAAACTCTGACTGTTGATGACAATGTTGGTACCATAGACCGACTGGTGAATTAGTATAAGGCTTCAGTAGTGAAAGATGAGACATTCTTTCTACTCTCCCAGTCGTTAAGTGGTGTTGCTGGTCCAAATCCATTGATGCTTTTGCCACCATCCTCCAGAAATGTGGCAAAACAAAAGACAAAGGCTATTCATGTCAACAAGAAATTGAGGG
>VZZY01011873.1:687906-719148 GCA_013400335.1 Eurystomus gularis | reverse complement strand
GGGGGGGGAACACACAAAAACCAGGCTTTCATAATCAGTGTCTCTATCCTTATACAGTATAAAACAGGAGTGAAAAATTAATTATGATTCCCCAGCAATAAGTATGCCTGCAGTCTGAAAACAGCATCAATGTGCACAGAGATAATCAATGTGCCATTTTAACCGTGCATATTTCAGTGGAAAAACAAGCAGCTTTGAGAACTCACCAAAAAACCCTCCCAATCTGAGGCGTACAGAGCGTGTGTTCACCCTGCCACTTGGTGCATGCATAATGGTTTCCTCCAGACAACCAACCTTAAAATATCTTAGCCCTTATTGTTACTGGTGTTTACAGTTTCTACTGCAGTCAAGCCTAAGAGCCTTAGGGCCACAGTTGTGTTGCGGGGGCCATAAACAGAGCAAAAAGACAGACCCTGTCCCGCACATACTGCAGTTTAAATGAAACCTCGTCTGTCACCTGGTCTTCCCTCCAGCCTGTGGTTTGTGTTCTCTCTAGCCTGAATTTTCAGTGCGTAATCTCTCAGAGGTTGGAACAACGTGTTGCTAGCACGTCTGGATGGCACTGGGTTTTAAAGAGCTGTTGAATGAATAAACAACAATACACTGAGTAAAGCTTTGTATCTGCCTCTTTTTTTTTTTTTTTTTAGAATGGACACTGATGGCTTTTGGAATATTTACACTGAGGTTGTTTTTTTGGAACCCACAGAAATACAAGTCATAATAACCAACAAATTTTATTTTCTGTGCTGTTGTGTAATTCCATTGTAATTCTTTGGAATTCTATTGAAATTCTTCTTGGAGATGCCCCCATCCTTTGCTGGATCTGGCCAAGGAATTGAATGTGGGCTAGTGAGGAGCCTTAATATGATGGTGGAACATGTCCATCCACACTATTGTGATTCCAGGCAGCCAGCTTCTTTTTCAGTGCCTTTCTCAAAGGCTGTGAGACTGAATGAACCAGCATTAGAATCAAGCAGGGCATTAGAAGTCAATTCGTTTTCTGTTATCTGACTTGCAAAAAACACTTTCTCATGTTTCCTTCTGCCACTGTTTTCATTTCCCAGGCAGATCTACCTGAAAGCTAAATGATGTCAGGTGTGTTTTAGCACAAACTTTGGATCAAAATTGTCTCTTCCCTGCTTTGCACCTTGTCCAGCACTCCGAGGACAGCAGGTGGTTAGAAATCTCCACCATCCATGGCCTTCCCCAAGTCCCTTCACTTTTACCTTTGCTCTTTCTCTCCTCTCACAACGTGTGTTGTCACCTGTAACTTCTTGCTAGACTCTCCCTACAAGAAAACTTCTTCCAGTGGACATCTCTTTGAGAATAAAATTAGTGGTCTGTAGTAAAGGTGCATCTCCTTCGCTGGACATCGCTGGATGGCATCACCGTGCTGTTGCTGCTCAGCTAAGAGCCGTACGACTCTGCTTGCCTCCATGAAGTCTTCCCTGGCCCCTGGAGCTGCTGGTTATGAGGAGGAGGTTGAGTCTCACCTGGCAGTGGAGGTGTTCACGCTGTCCCACCTCCTAACCCCCACTCCTTTCATCTAGCTACTCCAGGCAGTGGCTGCTTAACTCAAAATCTCTCCATTGCTCCCTGAGCAGGGCTGGGAACCCCATTATCAGGGCTTGGAACCCTACCACCACCACTTTTCTCTCAGCATGGCTCAGGCAGTCAGGCACTGCAGTGAGGTACACTGCTTTAAAAATGTGACCCAGGCACTTCTTAACCAAGTACCTGAAAACTCAAGATGTGAGAGAGCCCTCTTACTAACTCTAACCTGTGCTTGCACTGGTTGCTGACTGTGCATTGGATTGCATGTTAGTCCCCTTGGATAACCTCTTGCATGAGGCCCCAGCCCTGCTGCTGGCCTGGCCAGCCCCATGTCCCAAGCTCTCCCCTGCCTCATTCATGTGGCAAACTTCAGCCTAAGTAGTACTGCCTTGATTTCTGCTGCCTGGTTCTGCCCTTACCCACTGTCTTTTACTAAAACTGCCTGTGAGACGTTCAAACCCACAAAAGTCTGCTTCGTTTCTTCACCCAACCCTGTCATGATCAATTGTTTCAGCTTCTTTGAGATTCCTGCAGAATGTTGCCAGTTTTATTTCCAAGAACGCAACATCACCAACATTTTTCATTTATTCAGATAGGTTTTAGCTTGTCATCATCTCCATCTCGCTGGCAGGAATTACACATGCTTGCCCTACCTCTGATCTCACTGACACTAATGTGATGACATTGACACTGCAGAGGTTACTTCCAATTTCAGCAGGAAGGAGAGAACAGGATCCATCCTTAGCATGCTGCCTCTCCTGCCATGTGGAGTGACGCTGAGCTTCTCAGTGCATCTGGTTTCAAAATAAACCCTCTACAACAGACAAATATGTTAAACCTTTGAAAGCTTCATTTCCAGGTTTCAACAACATTCTGTTCAGAAACGAGCACTTAATGGAGTTCATTTAAGGTTGTTTAAGCCACAACTTGCTGTCAGCGCTATTTACCACTTCAGTGGCTCAGCTAGAGCCTCAGCTGTCGTAAGCCAGTTCAGCACTAATAACGGAGTCCTCCTGATTTACATCAGCTGAAAATGTGACCGAGCTTCTGCCAGGCTGACAGCCTTCCTCTGCTGGGTTCCAGTAGCTGTTTATACACTCACTCAGCGCAGACAGTAGTAAAAGCAGTTTTTCTTCTGACACTCCTGTCTGTGCCCTATTTTTAATGTAAGAGCAAACTAGCGTGGCAGATGTTCCAGCGTGGTGTCCTCTATTGACTGGGCACTTCAGCCGGTCAGACGCCAGGATTCGCTTTCACAATCTCAGAACGCTGCTGGGTCGGTTCATCAGTGGTCCCTTGTACTCCTCTTTCAGGCACTGCCTTCAGGGTATTTGCTCCCCAGTCCTGGTTTCTCCTTTCGGAACTGATAGAAGCAAATCTCTTCATCTCACTGCAGTCCCCTGCTCCTTCTGCACTCCTTGGCTTTGCTCATCTGGGCTGAGAGGAAGGACCTTCCTTTTTTTGCAACCATTGCTTTTTTTAATTGTCTCTGCTTTTTTTCCAGGCAGAACAGCTCAGCTCCTTTACAGGCACTGGGCTACTTAGTTGTTGCTGCTCTAATTTCTACTCCTGCTCCTTTTTTGAATCCTCTAAACTCAGCTTCCACAGGCCCAAAGCCCACCTGGACATGATCCTGTGCAACCTGCGCTAGGTGAACCTGCTTTGGCAGGGGCATTGGACTGGGCGGTATTAATGCTGTATCTGGAGCCTGTAGAAACCATACCATCAACTCACACAGCCAAAGCCCCACAAAATGGCAGCCATCTGCTTCATGGTAAATTGGCAGCACAACAATAACTTTCAGTAAGCTGGGAAGTGGATGATTTTAGTGAATAAAACCACTACGCCTTCTGTCTTCTATTTCAAAAGTAAATTTAATTATCTTTCCCCTGATTTGCCACAGAATTTTGCTGAGAGCCATCATAACTGAATTGCTACATGGGAGGTTTTGACCTTCTGAGTTATTAGGTTGATAAAGTTCCAGCTTTCCCGTCCTGCAGAAGCCCAGCTTTTTAACAGCGAGAAAAGACTGCTTGCAGATCCAGACATCATATTTTGAAAGCTGCCAAAGGAATGTTACCTTCCATAGCCCATCCTCATTATTTATGAGATGGAGAATGGTGGCATCAAAGGAATGTTACCTTCCATAGCCCATCCTCATTATTTATGAGATGGAGAATGGTGGCATCACCCAATGGGTCACACTGAGGGACTAGGCTGGAGCAGAGGGCACTGAAAGCTCAGGGACATCACACCGGTGGCCCTGGGGACACATGAGGAGCTGTCATTTGGGAGAAAGAGTTAATAATTTGTGTGGGGCCTAACCCAGCTCTTGGGGTGGAGAAACCAGGATACAAAGGGGTGCAGGGACTTGTCAACCTACCACATGATCCCAAATCAAAATGTTGAAAGGCAATTTTTGAGATTGCCGGTACTGAAATGTTTTAAAGAGAGATGCGTGAGATTAGCTTAATAATAAAAGCAACACAGTTGGGTCTCTATCTTAATTTCCTTTCTGAACTTGAAAGCTTAGAGTTATTTTTACATATTTTAAAGATACTTTTCTCAAAAATAAACTTTTAAAAACAAAAATCTGATATTTTTCTCCATATTGTATGCTTTCAGCAGCTGGACCATTAAAGGCAAGTGTCATATATGGCACGAAAATATTGTGAGAACTACCAGGAAATCTTGTCTGAGATAGCTGCTCCTAGCAGAATATTTGTGAATTCTGAATTTAATCTTAATCAACAGATCTCACATTTTTGTGTCTTTACGTCTGTTTATGCCCTTAATTTTAAAGGGCATATCAGGATATTGTGCTCCCAGCCCTGTATGTTAATGGTTTCCTGCCTTCCTCCAGGAAAAATGGAATATTTCTTCTCTGAGCTTTTCACACACTCTTCTGCCAAGTCGAAGCAGAAAGGAAAAACTGTGTGCAAAATTTTATTAGGCCAAATGTCAATTTGTTTTTCTGAAATATTCACCAATCTTCCTGGCATTTAATATTCAAACAGACAAAAAAAAAAAGGCAAAAAATCCAATAAGGCTTTTAGTTCATGTAGCAGTGCCTGAGACATCCAACAGGCCATGGTACATAGAGCCACATTTCTTTCACAGAGAGGAATGGGGGCAGTTAAACACACTGAATAGGGTGGCTAGTATCTGGGTGAAAATGATAGGGATAGAATCACTTTGCATTTGTCAGCCTTTTAAATCAGTTTTCATTAATCTCTGCTGAGCCTGGCTAAAGATAGCATACCTCCCATTTTGTTGGACCTTGGTCTTGTCCACAAAAGATGTAAAAAAGATCTCAGTGTCCACTCCACTCAGAAAACTTCCCACATTTCCATCTGAGTTCACTGTTGTTTCGCTAGACAACACAGCACTGATGTGAGCTATAAGCATCATTTGGTATTTAGCGTACGAAACACATCAACACAGACACCCTGGTCAGCCAGGAAAGCCCAGCTGGGTCAGGTATAATGTCTATCTTAGGAGTCCAAGAGTTTGCAAGTTTAGTTTCCATCCAATACAGGGCCCAGCGCTTGATCACCCCACTGAGAGGTGGTTTTGAATCCTGGCCTTCCACAGAGGCTCTTTCAGCCATGTCCAAACTGTACCCTGGCTATACCCTTGTAGTAAATCCAAGCATCCCAAATGTGAGCGTCTGCCCCTCATACATCTTTGCTGTACCCCAGTGAACCCCAGTGAACACAGAGCAGGGCCAGAGCCTGGGCAGACCCCTGTCTGGATGGCTGGAGGTGCAGAGCTGCTCTGTGTGTGCCCATATGCCTCTGGGATTCAGCCTTTGGCTCCAAGGAAAACCCTTACCATCCCTTCCCTAAAAGAGAGACAGAAATGAGTTTGCTTTTCTGCTTCCCAAGGGCTGTGGAGAGACTTGCGTAAGCCAAGAACTAGTTTTTAATCCAGATTTGCTTTTGATAGGGACATCTCTGTACCCACAAGTACTTGCCAGCAAGTTTTTTATGACATTAAGAGTACATCCAGAAAGGCTCAGAGGCTTCAAATGCACATTTAAATGACTTCTATAAGCTGGAACTCTTCTATAGTTTCAGACCAAACAGTTTTAAGCACAAAAAGGAGCCTGGATCTTACTTAAAAGGTCTTTACTCCAATGGCTCAGCGTGCTAGCAGCCTCTGGGATCACTTTTGTCCCTTGAGTACTTCAAGGGCAATGTATATACAAAGGGATTCAGTTTGGGACCTTAGTCCATGTCAGAGATGTGTATGGGAAACAGAATTCTTCCTGTTTCACCTTGACTGTGACACTGTCTTAATGCCATGCCCAGAAGAGAGGATTCTCCTCGAAGCCCCATTGCAATGGGCTATTGGCATCAGCTGACCTGAAAATATGCTCCCGTTACCCACTGAACCTAACTGCTGTCTTCCGTTGGACTGTGATTTGCTGCTGTTATAGCAGAAGTTCTTTCCTCTGCACCAGGAAAATCATAGAATCATAGAATGGTTTGGGTTGGACGAGACCTTAAAGATCATCTAGTTCTAACCCCTTTGCCATGGGCAGGGACACCTCCCACTAGACCAGGTTGCTCAAACCTGGCCTTGAACACTTCCAGGGAGGAGACATCTGCAACCTCTCTGGGCAACCTGTTCCAGTGTCTGACCATCCTCACCCTGTCTTTCAGTTTAAAACCATTACCCCTCATCCTGTCACCACACTCTCTGATACAGAGTCCCTCCCCATCTTTCCTGTAGGCCCCCTTTAAGTACTGGAAGGCCCTTTATAACATCTCCCTTCACCACCTTGCCAGGAGGATCCACTGACCCGTAGGACCAAACCTTGCTGGAGAAGGAAGATTTTCAGAGTGCTAGAAGGTATATACATCAATGACACTGCAAGTGAGAATTCACAGCTTTTCCTTTGGAGTATCACAAAACTGTGTCCAAAGGGTGAGATGCTCTTTTGCCTGATGTTCTACGCTTCTGAAAAGATTTCACTTAAAAGTACAACTTTCAGCAAAGAGCTTTTTGCCCAGCTCAGATCTTTTCCATCTGGTGTGGTCTGTGCAGGGTCCATTAATATTTTAACTTTCTTGGCTATTAGCCATTGTAGTAATCTGGCTAGGATAAAAGAAAATGGTGGGATTACATTTTCTGCTTCTGGCATCTTCACACTCTTCTATTTATTAGTAATAATCCTGTTTACAGCAGGGAGGTTCCTAAGGAGCTACTGTATGTTAGACATAGCCAAAAAAATAGCCATAGGCAAAACAATGTCTTGAAATACAGTTCAGCAGAAATGTATTTTTTATTGAACTCAAAAGCTCCTCAAAGGATACCTTCTTTCCTCCTCTTTTTTTTTTTGAGGGGGGCAGGGAATCACTTCAGGGAAAAAAATGAGTTTCAGCTAAAATATTTTTTTGTTTTCTGCTAAAAAAAGAAATGTGTATTTCACCAAAAGAAAAATGTATTTTCAATGGAATGTCAATGAGCTCTCCTGTACATGGATAAGTAATAAAAGGATGGCACATGGCCCAAACAGTGTGCAATGGGAGTGAACTTTAGGCATTTTTAAAGCCTTAGCTACCACAGAAGCCGATGTTGATTCAAGCTCCCTTTTATCTTTTCTTTTTTTCTATGCCTTCAGTCCCCAGCTAGAGGATTATTGTGGATGATTCAGATTAGAGGAAGGAAAGGTAGAGCTCACTGGGTTTTGGCTGTGGCCTCCATCGTCCCCCCAAGAAGAGCTTTTCTGGAATGTCACATTCCTGCAGGAGATTAAGAACATCAAGGCAGGAGATGGGGTCAAGCCCCTGACTCCTCCTCAAGACTTCAAGGCTCATGTGAAAGCTTGTGGTCTTCATTCTGCCTTCTGCAAAGATGCTGGCTTTGGGTCTGAGTTCAGCATGTGGACCTCTCCAAGATCTGGAAATATGAGGTTCCTGTGTTTTGGTTGGGTCTGCCCCTGTTTAAAACCTACTGTCGTTGCCTCTCATGAATTGTGATCAATGTATATTTTATAAACCACAGGGAATCGTGCAGCTATCCAGTGCCTTTCACCAGAGGTTCTCAAAGTACTTCACAAATAAATAGCTAAGTTTTACAATTACTTCATGTTCCAGGTTTTCTAGACAGTAGGAAAGCTGACATCCAAGTGGCTTTCCCTCAGTCACACAACAAAACCGCAGCAATTTATAAACGGAACTTACAAATCTCAAGCAAGGTTTGTCATTTCTGCACTTCTTATTCATCCAAGATTCCCATCACTGATAGCCAGAGATAGACATGACCAGTGACACTACTACACTTCTTTTCCTCAAAGCTTCTCCCCCTCTTTAACATGAATAAATAAAACACATAAGTTCGAGCAATTAGAAGAGAAGCTGCACAAGAGCAACAAGGAGGGATACCAAATCAGTATTAGCTGCTCCTGAGCCAGTGCATCACCTTTGAGAGCTCCCTTGGAGATCACCTGCAGGTGCTTACCTCCTTCCTATGCAATATAAATATATAGGTGTGCATACCTATATGTATTTGGTTATTTTTATCACTAACTGCCACAGGGTGATTGCAGAGTGATGGCTACTGCCGTGCTGATGGTAAAGTTGAGAAGAAGAGCAGCAGGAATGGTGGAAAGCAACAGTCTGTGTCTGGAAAAACTGGAGACAAATCCAGTCCTCGTCAAAGCAGATGTAATTTGGAGTGAGGGGAGTAAAGCTGAGCCCTTTCACAGCAAAATCGTCGTGTCGTTTGAGTGGTGTCCCGAATTCCTGCCCTGCTGTGGCCAAATGAGGTCCAAGGCCAAATGCTTGTTAATAACACTTATTAATTAATAATAACAACAACACTAGTGGAAATTTCCAGGTCCACATATTAGAAACAAACAGGCCCCTTCTAAAGGCAGTAAACAGCATTTTAATTGGACTAAACCCTATAAATCTGTCAGCAACTAGTTACTCTGGCTCCCTTGTGTGATCAGCAGCTTTGAATGCCCTTCTGGGTCTTTCCCAGAAGGTAATGATGTGATCTGATGTCATCACAACAAAGGTGTGATCGAACAAGGCAGCATGGCGTAGCAACTCAGCACGGGGCTACTCGGACTAATGCAGTCAACTGGGAGTGCTGGAGAGAGGGTGGTCCTCCAGCCCAGGGTGGACATCATCAACAAGGCAGGGGGAGGAGACTTGTGCTGCAGACCTCTGATTGTGTGTGGCCCATGAATACATCAACATGAACTAATACCCTAGGTACCTCTCAAATCAGGGCCACATGAAATGCATATTACAATGTGTTTTCCTTAGCTAAACCATCCCATTATCACCTGTATTTTTTGTGTGCTGGAAGACTTTTAAAGTAAATCCCACTTAGCTTGAAAAGATGCCAAGTATTAGCATCCTGCTGCAGGAGATCCCATCCAGAGAATGGATAGTGATGCCCTGGTAGCATCTGCCCTGGCCAGAACCTGCTTATAGAGAAAAAAAGACCAAATAAATAGAGTAGCTGGTATTTCAGATACTCTGATCATTTGTGGATGGCAGCCTTGTGGCAAAGGGTAGGACCTAAACCTTGAGGATTTTCTGTGGTTCAAGAAAACTTCTTCATGTCCTGATCCCTAACAGGGAGTGTGTGATGGACAGACGCATTCCGAGCGACACAGGACTGCCTCTGAGATCAGGGCTGCAGCATTCTTGGGCTTATATGACCTTCTGGGATACAAATGGCCTTAATGTATCATCCAACAGAAAAAAAACAAAACAAACCTGAGCTGGAGACAAAATCAGCCCCACGGTCAGCAAGTGGAGGAATGAGGATAGGACACAGAGGTGACCACATTTCTCCTTGCCCCCCCATGCAAGACTAGTTTCAGGCTGAAAAATAAAAATACCTCTCTTTAAAGAAGGGCTTGAGAGGAGGGAAAGAAAGAGCTATTTTTAGTACCACCTTGAGAACAAATAATAAAAACTTGCAGAAGGTTATTATTAAGTAAAATACGGAAGATGCTCATATTGCAAGAACAGAGTGTGTTTCCCTCAGGAGAAGGACATGAACCTCTTACTGAAACTGTGGGAATAGTCCCCACATCTCAGAAGACCTGCAGATGGTCTGTGACTTTACATTGTCATGTGAGACACCTTCATTGACCAAGATGGCAATAATCTTGGTCAAAAACCTTGGAGACATCTGCTCGGTCTTCCATCACAGTGGTGGGAGCTTACAGGGAGCACGAGCATCATCACTGCCTTGAGTAGAGAAATCCTGGAGGATCTGGGAAACAGGTGAGTGGTGACCAGTATCACCCACCATCACGCAGAACCACCCTCTGGATGCCCAAGACCTGAGGCACAGTGTAGTGAGGCTGAACAGACCAAGGCAGGGCAGTGTCTTCCTTATCTCATTCCCTCTTGCATGTGGCTTGGGTACAACTTCAGAGGTTTCTTGTCCCCAGTAGCAGAGGGTGTGATCACATCCCAAATAGCATGAGCATTTCACATAAACATGGAACATGACGAAAGGAAGTCGATGTAGCAATAGCTTCTCAGTGCCACCAAGCCTTGCCCAAATAAATACCAGGAATCAGAAATAAATACACGTTAGAAAAATACACACACCGTACATATGTACACTCACTAAACATATATAATGCTATCTCGCCTAAGAGGAAATTGCTGGCAAACTATCCTTAACCTGCTACTGATAAGCAGCTACTGCCTTTCTTGAGCTGTGTGGCACTTTGCAAATATATCCAAGCCATTCCTGTGGAGTGAAAGCTCTTAAAATTCTTCAGATGCTTTTCCACGTGGTTAGAAGTAGTCAATGCCACCACTGTAGCAGCTGTGGTGATTTTAGCTCTAGAAATGAAGAACTACCTACTTAAAATCAAAAGTCTGGCTTAAATAATCACAAGATTTTAAAATAAATAATACATTCAAGACTTTCTTCTTTTTTGTTGTTGTTCTGGTTTTGGACTTACTTGCATCTGCAAGTATTTTCTCTATTTTTCCTGCTACTGTGACCACTAGTGCAATTTCGAAAAGCTCAGAGTTTCCTAAATACAAAAATAGGGAGGGTAGTATTGTCATTCCATCCCATGCCTCGACTCTTAGAACTTCGTTTAAAAAATCTAGTATCCATCCCAGGAAACCTGGGATAAAATCTGGAGCCAGCAAGATTGCAGTCTTCCTTTGGATAGCAGTGAGCACCCCAAGGAGCTGCTTCACGATGGATCAGGCCCACCCTCCCTGTGGAAAACCTAACAGAAGAGAAATCAGAGCAGGACAGAGCAGACCTTCTAGAGGAGGCTCCCCCACCCTGTCAAACCATTAGAGACTCAATTTTCTTTCCTATTCCTGTTTGAGGAATGGGGAGGGAAGAAGCTGGACAAACTCTGTAGTGGCTCCAGTCCTCACCATGGTGCTGGGGTTTCCAGGACAGCCCAGCTGCTGCTTCCAGGGAGAGGGGTGGCTAACTGGAAGTGGAAATGCTCCTTGTGGGCTGCAAGAGCTCACAAGGGGGCTGGAGATTCAGATAATGGGAAGAGTAGCCAGGCCATCTCCATGCCTGGATCTCAGGAAGGGTGGATGGGTGGGTGTCTGTTGGTGGATGAACTGTTCAGCCTTTAAAACACAGACCTGAAGGGAGGAGGGAACACCTCTTTCTGCTAGAGCAAAACTGGGAAAAATCATCACACAGTCTCCAGAATGCTAGAAATAATAAGCAACAGCTACAGATCCATGCTACTGTTTACACTTTACTCACTTTTCATTGCTTTAATTTACACTCTTGAAAGAAAAAAAAATATTTCACTATACAGGAGTATTTTACTCTAAACTGTCTTGGTTTGAGGCTATCACACAGTGCAGGAGGAGATAGCCAAGACAGCCCTTTTTGTGCTTCCCAGCATCATCTGTCACAACCCTAGGACGGGCTGGGGTGGGACTGGGTAACTTCAACCATGCTGTGGCCCTTCACACCACTGTAAAGCTGATCCCTGACTGCAGATGTGTTCAGTGCGTGGCTCAAAAGAAAAATAATAACAAATTTCAGCAGCATGCCTATGAAAACAGCTGATTTTCTGGACTGTTAAAATACCCCATATTTATTAACAGAAGAGGGTTTTCATTTTTCTTGTCCTAGAAAAACACACGGGAACATTTCACCACCATTTTCTTTCACTTTAATTAGCAAGGAAAAGGGGGATGTCAAAGAGCAATTATACAAAGTATCTACTGTGCTGATTAGGGATTTCTTTTCTGTAGCATTGAGAAGGCAGTTTGAAGTTCACATTAAATCTCTCTCCTCCTCTAATGAGATATGCCTTATCCAACCCAGAAAGATACAATTAACTCAGGAAAGAATGCAGCCGCTTTCTCGGGGGAAAAGAAGAGAGGGGAGGAAGAAACAATTAAAGTTAAAAGGTGAAGTATGAAAGGCTGATCCTGAAGACCCTGAGTATGAACCTGACAGGAAAGAAATGTCTTGGTCCGCTCCAGAGCTTTAAACAAGCTCGTAAGCTAACAAGGCCCACCCAGTCCTGGCCCCAAGCACTTGTGGGATCCAGCCTGAAACCAGTTCTCCTTCACCTCTGGAAGGGCCAAGCCCACTTGCCTCCCCTCGCCCAGGCAATGGTCATTTTGGATCTGGGAAATTGAAGATGAGAAGCCTGGAGGTTGGGCCAGAGGGGCTTGACAACACCCTCAAAGGCCACCACCACTGTGGGCTGTGTTCTCTGGGGTCTGTGGAGCCGGGCTCCGACCTAGCTGACCAGCCCAGCCCCGGATGGACCTTGGCCATCCCACTCCCCACAGGGTGGTCCGTGCGGTGCCTCATGCTGCAGCCCGGCTTTTCTGCTCGTTTATATTATTACATCGAGGTGTTTGGGGTTTTTTTCACCCCAACATTTGTTATTATTTTCGTTTGACGAGACGGGGCATCCCCCTCCTCTCCTTGCCCCCCTGTCCCCCCAGCACAACCCGGGGGTGTGCGGAGGGTCTCGCCGGGGCCGGCTGTGCCAGAACCGGGCTGGAGCAAGCGCTCCTCCGAACCCCTCCTCAACGCAGAGCGGGGTCACGGGGAGGAGGAAAAAAAAGAAACAACCCAGGAACAGAAATTGGACGCAGAAGGGCAGATGCAGACTGAACAGGAAGCGCTGGCCCGAGGCGAAATGAAACAGCTGTTGCCATTGTTCTGCCTCTGCGAGCTCCGCACGGCTCGGGCTGCGGGAGCAGATGTTTGCAATTACCGCACATGAAAAGAAGGGCACAGGATTAGGCAAGTGACGAAAAAGCGAGGGGACCGCGAGATTTATCACCGGCCGAGCCAGGCAGCCCCTCTGCGGGCTGCGGCGGCCAGAGCTGCCCCAGCTCCTTCCCCTGCCCCTGTCCCTGTCCCTTCTCCTGCCCCTGCCCCGGGCCGGGGCTGCTGCTTTGGGACCCGCGGGCAAAGCCGAGCCCGCTCCCGCAGCCCTGCTCTCCCCGACCCCTCCTCCGGGAAGGGCCGGCGCTGCGTGGAGATGCTCTCCCCAGGGCCGGTGTTTTACAGAGGCGAAGGAGGCGGCGGAGGGGAGCAGGGATCTGCCCCGGGACCCGCGGGGAGCCCGGCTCCGCCCGGCCGGGAGCTGCTCGGGGCCACAGCGGACCCTTCCCGAGGGATCCCCCCGGGAGCCGAGGGCAGGCAGGAGAGCCGGGCTAAGCCTGCGGACAAATTTCATCTCCTCTTCTCTTTGTACGAGCAGGAATAAAATAAGCGAACGAGGCACAACTTTACATTCCTTGTGAAATTTCTTCGGCTCTTCCATATAATCAGAGTTGTAAAAAAATAAAATAAAATAAAATATAAAAGAAACATAAAACAATCCCTTACAGCTTTCTTTTTTCAAGGACTGATGAGTATAAGAGAGGTTTGTCAGAAAGTGAAGCATGTGTTTGCCATCTTAGCTCCTGATATGGAAACCATATGCTTAAATACACCACCAAACATACTCCATATAACACTCTTTTTTATTAAAGGTGTTTTTATAAAAGCTATCCACCTTCCATCCACTGGTGACTCCCAAAGAGGTCACATAGTCCTCATTGCAAATATCAATACATATTTGAGTTAAATTAAACTCCAAATAGACTGTTTCTGATTATTATTGCAAAGGGAGCAAGAGGCCATCTTATTTTCCCTCACTGATAAATTAAAAGAACTGTAATGGGTGATTTCTGCAACCTGTAAAAGGGCAATACCATCTGTGACTCATTTAGGGTCACTTTAAAGAAAATTTATTTGATTAATTCGGGCAGAGTATAGAAAGAATATAGATTTATTTTTTGTTAACTCTCCTGCTGAAGAGAAAGAGGCAGAAGAAGAAAAAAACCTTGACCCAGCATAAACATTTTGGGAATGAAAAATGCCTAAAGGGTTGTTAGAAGTGCAGAGGCTGCTGCCTTGCTCTTGAGATAGCTAGGTTTTGCCCTGCCAACTAGAAGACCTCAAATGAGATGCCTCTAACAGGGTCCACATCATGGAAGGAGGAGTAGGCCAGAAGCAAAGCATGAAAAAAAGGCAGAACTGAGGTTTAGGCTCCTCTCTTTTGGAGCCAAAAGGAGCCAACCAGCCATCTCGCTGGAGTGACACTTGCGAAGATGCACACAAGGTTATTTCATTCAGGTTATGCAGTCAGGAACAGCACCCTTTTATCAAATGGGCTGTTAGTTAATGCAGCGCCTGAAAACCCCAACAAAGAAGAGTAGGGAGAAAGAAAATAGAGAAAAGGTGGCAATTTTCCATCATCCTTCAAAGCAGGGGTGATGGTGGCAACCACAACGTTACCACCTTTGTCTGGCCTGACAAGCAGGAAGCAGAGAAAAGATCAAAAGCAAGTGGAAATCGAAAGGATGAAGATGTTGAAATTCTTCTGTTTTGCCACAGGCTGTCACCCTAGCTCCACGTATCGCTCAGCCAGACAGGAATACTCTGTGCAAAGCAAAGAGAAATTGCTCTAGAAGTCCAGAAGTTTGCTCCTCCTGAAATTTAATTGGCCTACAGGTTACCCACAACCTCAACTCCCCTGCTTGCAATTTGGAGAATAATATTAAATAGTAATGATAATAAATACTAATAGATTAATCTTTATAAGTGATGCCAAATTCTACAGGGCCAGGGCTTGGCTAGAGTGGCTGCCTCAGATGTGGAGTATCTAATGACATCTTTACTGTTGCAGGGTTTGCACATGGCAGACGGAGATGTCATTTGCACTTTGCCACAGGCTAAGTTACTTACAACTGTTGATATAACCAGAGGCTCACTCTGGGCCAGCCTGGGCTCTGGCCAAACCTTGTTTAAATCAAAGGATGAATTTACCTTAACATCCCTGGAGTGCTTTTCACTCACCGTGGGAAGAGGCAGGAGACAGGCAGTGTTCCAGCCTGCTCAGCTGAAGAGTAAAGCACTGGGGCTGGTCTATTGAAATCATGAAGGATCTTTTCATTGACTTCAGTGAGCTATACAGCAGGACCTCGGCAAGCCTGGTGCTCTGCTCAGTTATTTGTACTTCATGTGTCCATACCGTTCCTTGTTCCGCTCTTCTGGGCTATCCCATTCTGTTTTCTAGAGGTTGAGTCTGAGATCTCTGCTCAATTCTCAAATCCATAGAGAAGGGTCTTGAAGTGCTTAACAATGAGCTTTGATCAATGAGCATTATATACCTGTACTGCTCCAAGGATCTGGGCCCAATAGACTTAGGGACCTCTGAGGGTCTGGATCTTCTTTACAAGTTGTCACTCATCTGATTGCATTTTTGTCACCACTAACACCAACATTGGGACAGTCCCATGCAAAGTTCTCCACCATCTGTATCTAGTATGTGCCACCTCTTCCTCTGCTGGACTCTTCATGAGTTGGTTGGACTGGATCCCTAAAGATACTCAAGTGGCTCACTCCCCTTTGAAGATCTTAAATAAAACCACCCTTTCCAGATGAAAAGAGGCTGATGGTAGTGCCAGATTCGTGACTTGCTGTGGAAAACATAGATGGACCTTCAAGCTGTAAATAAGAAGATAATAAAATATGTGATTTTTTTTCAGGGCTTTTTGGGAACAAAGCAGTAAGGATTTCTAAAATGCCAGAATGCAATGTTTGCTCTTCTGAGAAAAGGGCAGAAACCTGAGAAATGCTCATAAGGATATTTTATTGATTGACATCTATTTTATTAAAATACCACTCATCAAATTTGTTGGTTTTCCTGGTTACTAGTAGCTTAATTTGTGCCTAGTTTACTAAAAACTAGAGCCATCCCAGCTTATCCAAATATCCTTATGTGACTTAACGGTTGAATCTTCACAAATCTCTGGTCATGCTGTAATTTAGGCAAAGAAAGATTTGATAGTCTCATCATGGCCTTCAGTTCTTTTGCCACAGAGGAACTTCAGTGTCAGGCCTGGAGCTGCTCAAACTAATTGGCTTTTTTTCACACACAGGCAGTTCGGGTTTGTTTTGTTTTTCTCACTGGCTCTTTACTCTGAACTGGTCTGGTTTTGTCAGTGGAAACTGGGGAATAGGGAGCTGGAATTATTACTGGACATGTTTCTCTAAACCTGATATTAAAAAAAGGGAGAAAACAATACTTAGTACTCAGCTAATTAGGCTTTTCCAAAGTAGCCCCTATGCTACCAAAAAAAAAAAAAAAAGTAATTAAATTTGTGTTTATAGTAAATTAACTTGGAAACTACATATTGTTAAGTATGTACATGGTACCAGACCAGTACAGTCTCCTGACCTGTAAGACAACTATGATGTGCATTTCTTTGGGCTATTGCATCACACTGCTTACAGGGAAACCTCCTCTCTCATTTTTGCCCTGTGCTTTTCCAGTGGAAGACCTACTGGTGTCCAAATTTGCAGGTGACGTAGTGGCTTGGGGAATTAAGTCTTAGTTTTTCCTTCTGCTTCACCTCTCTCTCCCGTCTTCTATTTGCTTTATTTTGTTTTCTGCTATGTGAGCCTTTAGTCAAATATCCCACATATGCACTCATCACTTGGACAGCTCTAAACACAATAGACGGGCATGTCTGGGCACTGCATTAATATGTCTTGTTGTTGTCTCTCTGAAGATTATCCTCTGTTTCTGTAATTCATAACTCCAGCCCTTTGTGTACATGCTTCCATTCTGAAACTGTAATATCCCTGCTAATTAAACAGTGTTTTAAGAAGTCGGCTGATAGCTCCTCACAGCATCTAGGAATTAACCTCACCTGGGAGCAAGCTGCTGGTTGAGGCTCAAGCAAAGCTTAGATAAAGGCAGGGAAAGGAAAAGACATCAAAGAACTAGTCACCACCAAAACCTCATCCTCCACAAATTCTAGGTGTGGAAATGTTTTTCAGCCATAGGGATCCTCCCTCCCCTGGATTTCCAAATAACTATAATCATCAGAATTCCTTCTTTCACCTCCCCCTGGCCTGATTATCTCATCTTTCTCATTTGAACTTGCTTGTTATGAGCAATGCATTCATGTTCTCCATGCTTTATTACCTTGATCCAAAAAAAGCTTAATTTGGTTCTGATGGTGCTAATTAGTCTTACAGATGTCATTGTCCTGGTGATCTGCTTTCACCCACAAAGGTTTTGTTTCTAATCTAAAAGATCTCCTTGGGATTTGTTTCATGGGTCCTTTCCTGGAGGTTCCTCAGAGACCATGGGTCAATACTGGTGTATGCAAAGGACAGAGTTCTCTTGGTAGTTGATGGGTGCTTGAAATTCATGTCAGCTTTGGGAATCTAATGTTCAGCATCTTTCCTCACAAATTTTTCTCCACAATTAAATACACTTCTTAGGAGAAAGCATGGAATAAAAAAAGAAATCACAACCTAAATTAGGCTCTCTCTGGGGAGCCTCATGTCAAAACCCAGATACCAAAATCACTAATCATCCTGGCTGTAACTTTTAGTTTGTTGACAGCACATATACTCTGTGATAAAGAGTACAGTAAGGATATAGAGCTGAGATAAGGAGATGATTTAATTCTGAAATAGATAGGAAGGGTAAATTTCAAGGGCTACACAGGGAATTCATCCAGCTCTGAGGGTGGAACAATATCACGCCCGAGCATTATTAGTGCACCTTGATTCTTTGTTCTCTCTTTTTTTTTCCTTTTTTTTTTTTCGTCTGCAATTCTTAATAATATGTTTGGAAACTTATTAAACTTACAAATCAAGACTTGGGGTTAAAGGCAACCCTGTCTAAGTGTCTTATTATTTATAAAAAGATTATCATTAAACATCTTGCAGAGAAATTCTGAACCAGTGCAGAATCTGAAAAAAAAAAGTGCAGAAAAAATGGCTAATGTGTCTACTTTTTAATTAAATGTAAATATAATTTGTGAGGCTTATGGGTTTTAAACAGAGAAAATTTACTCTAGATAATTTCCTTTCTGGTTAACCTCATAGGCAGAAGTGTAAGTAGAGGTATTCAGGAGAATTTTGTAGCTACAGAGCCAGTTACTGCTTCTGGATCTATTGTTGCAGATGACTTCGATGTGTCCAAGGTTTTACCTGAAGTTCCTAATTCACAATGACAACCTAGCGATTTTAAGCATTAAAACAAACTTTGCTGAACGACCTAGTTTACAGCTTGTTTGGGATGTCAGCAGATTTTTCATGTTTATTACTGCAGACAGATAGCAAGGCTCTTAGCCGTACGTACCTCATCAGAGCAGCTCAAACACGCAAAAGTGAATTCTTGGTTATTTTAATGTGACAAGTAAATATAAACCAGTTACAAATACAAAGGCAGGATAAATATGCCTGACAATACAGCAATGCCCAAATTACCGCCAGCTTAGTATTAAAAGTTCTGTCGTGGCTTCTGGTTCAAAGAGCCCCATAAAAATCAGAGTTAATTTAAAACTTAGCCATCCATGGGAATATTTCTCATTTGCACAATACAGGCTCTCTTGTACAGGTCTGTTTATGTGTTTCAGCTATGGGACAATTTTCAATTTCAGTTCAAGGAAGTACCCGTATTCAGTCCAGAAAAGTAATTAAGCACGTGCTTAGCTATGTGCTTTAGTTAGGCATATGCCCATAACATATCATTTCACCTGTCGCAGCTTTTTGAGCCAGTTACTTCATTAGTTGCATTTTCTTTTTTTAAAGGCAACTAATTCCTATCAAGATTGTGATACCAGATTATGGTAGATCAAATGTTGTAACACGCTACTGGTTTTAGTACCAGATCATGATCCAGCCAATATGAAGATTTCACTAAGCATCACTGCATAGAGACTTAAAACTCCTGATCGACCTATGGAAAGCCATGGAAATCTTTCCCTAATTTCATCAGGAGAGTCACTCTACCGGTCCTTAACAGGCAAGAGGAAGGAAGGAAGGTATGCTACCAGCAGGCTGGTGGTCCCCAACCCTGCAGAGGCACTATAGGAGGTCGTAAGCAAAGGATTACCAAGCTGATCTACAGGTTTACAGGCTGGTTGTCCAGTGAGCATCGGCACCACCAGCACCCCAGGGGCAATACCCTCCAGCATGGGCAGGTTTCTCTGAACACTGCACAGTTCCAGTAATGGAAGAGATTCTTCAATCACCTGTCAGAAATAAAAGATGCTTTCACCAAATGGAGAGATTAAAATAGCTGTTCTAAACCCACATTTAGTCATACAA
This sequence comes from Eurystomus gularis, assembly GCA_013400335.1. Lineage (NCBI taxonomy): Eukaryota > Metazoa > Chordata > Aves > Coraciiformes > Coraciidae > Eurystomus > Eurystomus gularis. The sequence goes on along the minus strand of VZZY01011873.1, from coordinate 699,960 downwards.
TTACTGTTAAAGGGGGCCGCCAGGGATCTCCAGTCTGAGATCCTGCTCAAAGTATGGTCAACGCTGAGTTCAGACCAGATTACTCAGGTCTTTCTTCATCTGAGTCTTGAGAGCCTCCAAGGATGGGGATTTCATAACCCTTCTGGGCTGTGCTCCACTGCCCAATTAGTCCAGCACCTTTGTGCTGTGGGTACCACCTGCTGCCCTAAAAGCAGCAGGACAGATATTGGCCCAGCTTTCAGGCAGTTTGGTCCCAACTTTTGGTTGCCTACTATTCTACAGCTGCCTGCTGTTACCATCTACTTTCCCAGCTTTTGCCAAAACCCTGCTGCTGCTGTTTACACTCAGCTCCTAGTTTACTCTCCGGAGCTCCTAGCTCACCCTTCAGAGACCTCCAGAAGCCAAATAGTTCCTAAGTAGGAACTGCTGGCCCTTCCCTTTCCCACACCAGAGAGACCTTTCCTGATGTGCTGTCATACGGCTAACACATGCTGTGTCTACACTGCCAGGAAGCTGTGATCCAGAGCGCTGCTCCCAGCTTGATCCCAGTGGCGGGGAAGTGGCTGGAGTACGGCTCGGGTACCTGCAGCCCACCTGCCTGGTTTCCTTCCCACCCACTGTGGGTGGGAAGGTGCAGAAGGTGTTGGCTTGTGTCTGGGCCTGGCACGGAGCAGGGTGCAACAGAGGTGCGTACCCAGACCACAGAGCAGGAAAGCTTTCCTACATTGCACGTTTTACTGTAGCCTCTGTGTCCAGAAACAGGACAGGACTGGCACCAGATTAGCTGAAGAAGGAGGAAAGGAGGCCTGGCAGAGATAAAAGTTTGTGGATTTCTCACCAAATATCTCATACTGCTCCTTCTCTTAAATACTTAAGCCAGGGCTCCAGGCAATGGTTTGGGATGCCTTTCCCTGAAACCAGTGCTTTTCACAACAGGCTATTTCCTCTTCAGCCCACTCCCCATTGTGAGCCAGGTCCTCCAGTCTCAGTGCATCTTTACCCAACTAAAACTTAAGCCGTGGAGGGAAACCAGGACTCACTAGCCTGGTTGAGGTGTCCAAGGGCAGTGCTCTAGCCTTCCCCTTGGCAAGAGGAACTCCACAGTGAGTGCTCTTTCTCTGGACTTCCTTCTGCCAGGAAAGGAAAAGCTCTGCTCCCAGGTTGAAGCAAAGTCTGGAAAAAACCCTTTCCCCTATCTTCCTCTCTGAAGGAACCACCTCCTGCTGTGAGGAACCACCAAGAGCCTCTGTCAGGCTTGTGGAGACTCTGCTGCAAAAGAAAACACCTTTTCTCTGCAAGGAGCAAGGAGCCAGGACACAGAAAGGCATGTTACCATCTGCTTGTCTGGAGAGACCGGCAGGGCTGTTAGGAGGAGGAGGAGGAGGGTGTGGGAGAGACGGAGGCTAGCCTGTGATCTGGGTGTGAAAGAATCCACAGTTGAGCAGGATCAATAAAACAGTGCCAAGGCTTGCGACGAAGGGAGCAGAGAATAGGATGATGGAGAGTAAAAGAGAAGGAGCCCCCCTACAGCTCCTGAGAAGAGAGGGGTAGGTAAAAAGGGAGCTCTGATACCACCAGGCCCACAGGAGACTCAATGGGTTGTCTCATTATTATGGTGAACAGAGAGAGCTCGTGAGCTGGGAAAGATAGGAAGCTTTTATTTATTATTTTTTTTAAAGAGCACAGCCTCTAGGAGGGTTTTTGCAGCTCAAACGCTTTTATTTTGTGCCAATTACTTATACAGGGTCTGCATTATTCCCGTAATCGGTCTAAATGAAAGTCAAACATGAAAGATTCCTTACAATGAGCTAATTGGAATGCCATTACCATTTAGATTTAATAAGGTATTTGTAATAATAAACTTGCCTCAGTCTATAGAGTTGTCTTATTCCTGCTCAGATCTTGCAAGAGTGTAAGAGTTGACATTTGTCATTCGTTCTGCAGGACGTTGGATATAACCTTCAAAATGTTTTAGTCTTGCAGTGCTTAGTAAATGTCAGGGACGGAAACAAAATCTATAGCTGGCTATTGTTCTGGCTGTGTCGAGCTCAGAGTTAACAAGAATTGTGTTAAAACTCAACAGCAGATTATATCCCACATATCTTTCTTTATTTGCCGTCCAAACATCTTGTGGTTTAGAATGAGTCACTCAATGTCCTCTTATGTAGCTGCATTCATTATTTGCATTGAGGTCTTGCTGAGGAACTTCAGTCTGGTTCCAGCGCTGCTAGGTACTACACGAGCACAGAGGGTCTTTGCCTTGCATAGCTTAAGATCTAAGCAATTAAGTCAACGCAAGCTCTATCTTGGAGCCAAGATGTCCCATCTACAGAGGTAAAAGCTAATTAGAGCTCTGTGCATACTTACTTTTGAGAACAGTTCACAAAAAAAAGTTTTTTGCTTTACCATCATGGGCGAGCTGTTTTCACATAAAGCGTATGTGGGCTCAGAGACCTGGTCTCACTCTGCAGCTGGGAAAGTTTTATTCAACTGTAGTTCATACCACAAAAGTGAGGCATAATCTTGGTGAGTATTTCTTTTATTATGAAGGGAAAGAGCTTGTTATGAGCACTTTGTGCAGTCTGAGGGAATCCTCCCAGGAATAGGCTGAGGTTGAGCAGGTGTGTGGATACATAAAGAAAGCAGAAAGATAAAGCTAAATCAGCCAAAAAGCCAACAAAGCCTCAAGGCAGTGCGGATGATATAGAAAACAGGGTGCTGGGGGCATTCTTTAAAGCCAATGTATTGCTTCTGCTTCTCTCTTCTCAGGCCCGAAAGATGCTACAGAAATTTCTCTTCCTAAAGAGATCCAACAAGCAACCAAAGGGGCAACAGAACGCTTAATTCCTGTTTTAATTAGAAAAAGAAAAACACCAAATTTCCTAGTGGTTTATCTCAGCATGAAGAAGCATTACCTATCCGATACACTCTGCTGCCATTAGCCACCAATGAATTATGTTCTGCTGACAGCGTGGTCCCAGCAGCTAGTCCTGAATGATCTGACTCAACAGAAAACTTTGCACAATAGCTCAAATAAACGTCAAATCATTGGAAACTGGCAAAGAGCATGGAAATTTGGAATGTTCCTTTTTTGAGGACAGTCTTTTAATGCAATCTGACACTGGGGATTCAGCTGAACATTCATAACGTCCAGGAAATTCTAGGCACAGTTGGTAAAATGACCAATGCTCTTATAAACCTACTTTTTTGCTCAGAACTGTATATACTTCATGCCAAAAGGTTTTTCAGAAACCCAGGCCAACAATCAATGGCCTTAAGTTAACCATATGCCTGAGCTCTGTGCTGGAGTGCTGGAGAAGGGCAAGGAAGCATGAAAATCAATAGCTTCCCTGGATGTTTTCATAGAAGACAGTTTATCTAAGAGTTAAAAAGTGAGCCTGAAATTCAGACATCCTTCCTCTTGAAGGTCTGGTTAAATTACCTCGTCTTTTTCTAATTCACTTCGCACACTAGAAAAAAATGATGCTTGTTACTTAGATCACAGCAATGTTGTGAAGCTTAATTTTTTTGAGAGGTGTTTTGAGATCCTTGCATGAAAAGTGCTATAAATACGTACATTCTTAGTAGTATTTAATTTACTTCCTTTACAATTCCTTTGAGCCAACACATGTTGCCAAAAATGCAATATTCTCTAAGATGTCTTTTATTCTTATATCTGTCTGGAGTCCAGGACATATCCCAGCCTTATAAAGCATCCGATATTGATGTATCCACATGCAGTGTGTATATATAGCTAATACAATCAGACACTTCTTTTTCACCCCGCAGGATCCCAGGCTTGCTCGATGTACAAGATGGACGTGCTTAGCAAATGAGGCAGCTGTTCAACTTTTATTTTTATGCTCATTGTTTGCTGTGCGGCCACATGTCTCATAGAGTGCATACCATCCAACCTTTGTAGTGAATCAGACAAGGCTCCACCATAATTCACTCGCTTGGAGCATCCAGCTCCGCCTTGCTCCCTGTTCGACATACATATGTGATCACGTAATCAGGGACTGCATCACGAGAAAGCTTTAAGTTTGTCATTTCCAAACTTCATTTTCCAGCCTCAGATTTTCCTTCCATGGAAGTTTTTATTGAGAATACCCAGGGATGTAAAGCTTTTTAATAACAAACTAGTCCCCTGAAGAATTGCATCACTTTGTGGAGCTGAACAGCATCACTGTCCTGCAGAAACAGGGACATCTCTACCTGAGCACCAGCCAGCCCCTTTTCTTGCATCACTGAAAGAACCAACATACCTCCAGGGCTGCTCCTGTTTTTCTCTTCTGCATTGTGTCATGGAGCACATGCCAAATATGCTTTCGTTGATTCTCTAATGAAGTTTGCAGCAGATCCACCTGTGCAATAGGAGATCAAATTTTCAGTGTTTTATAATAGCAAGATAAGCTTGTTGGGGGGAGTCACGGGGAGATGTATAAAGCATCATCATTTTTTATCTTCCCCAGTTTCTGAAGTAATGGATTTTCACCTATTTTACAAAAGGACTTTGCCCCTTGTTTCTATCACTTGAGCCAGTATAGATGCCTTTTAAGTTCATTAAGTTAAACTGGCTCACAACTCATTAGCTGTCCTGTAGTCTCTAAATAGAATAACCGCAATAGCCTTGACTGGTTAATGAAACAACTTGGAACGAGACTAAAAGAACAGAGAAATTTCAGTTTAAGAGCAGACTGGAGGAGAACAGCGAAACTACAGCACTGCATGCAGAGCTCCCTACCTTTTGCATCTTCAAAGCCAAACATGCATGAGGAGGTGGCAAGAAAGCAGCAGTTTACGTATAAGGGGAACAAAAGGCCAAGGGCTTAATCTTGCAAAGGTTTACACACGCTTATCTTCACACTTATGATCAGGCCTGGTAATTTTGGAAGTCCCTTGGCTACAGGAGGCTTCCAAGCATGCAATGTTAGACTATTACATTAGCATGAACTGTGTTAAACTATAGGAGAGAGCAAACCCCAGGAGCGAGCAAAGTGTGCTGCGGAGGGTCACAAACTCAGCAATTACTGCAGGCAGTGCCCAGACAGACAAGATAGACGGTTGTCCCCTGCTTGGCACAAGCTATGTTATAATATGATATAATGAACATTTACACAAGCATGGGTGGTGTATTTACATCTCAGAGTCCCAAGTTTAAATCATGTAGATGATGGGGAGGTAGTACTGGAGCTGGGAGAAGGGAGTAAGTCCCTCACAAATCAAGGCAGGAAACTACCTGGAGAAATACACCTACATGAGCTGACTGGGCAAGAATAGCCTGATAAGTTGGAAATGGTGGAGTTAGGCAGTATTTGTTACAGTACCCCATCTGGCCCAAGCACAAGCTTGTCACAACTGGAGGACCAGGAAACGTATAGAAGCAGACAATATTTTTGCAAACTTTGCAGCCGCAGGTCCCTTCTCTAAGCTGTAACAGTCACTTTGTGTTTCCCCTGTCATTGTCCCATTGCCATTCCTCGGGGTATCATCTGCCTTTTGACACCCCAGTCCTGACAGGACAGCACATCTCCATTCACCCCTGCGTGGTGCCCCACCACAGTACACGTATTGCATTAAGCAAACGCAGTGCTCAGATCTGAAGGATCTGGGTCCTTGACCGCAGTCCCCATGTCATTAGGGTGCCCCTAATCATCTGTCCTTACCATATGAGACACAATGGGGCCCACTATTCTGACTGGGGCCTCTAGGATCTCTTCTAATATAAATAGTAATGACTATAATTATTAATCATTACTGTGATTATATGATTATAATTAATAATCATAATAATGAATCATTATAATTACTGTACTAAATGACAAGCCCTGCTTCCTCCAGCGAGCTTTGGAAGCACAAAGAATGAGCTGTTGTGTATATTTAGCGAATCTCAAACACTTCTGTACTTAGAAGTCCAAGTGTCTCTGTTTGTTTTAAGGACTTCCATATTGTATTTCATTTAGAAATCTGCAGCTGCCTTGAATTGTGACCAGTGGAGCGCTGTTACCATATGCAATGTCCTTTGCTTAAAATCTAGCAGAATCATGAGCAAATAGAGATTGGCAAGGGGAAGGAATGTGCATATGGATATTACTTAAGGGATGGCAAGCCAGAGATGCCTAATATTGCATTTTTCCATCTCAGATTTCCAACTGAAAGTAATTCAGTTCATTGAAGAGCATTTTCAGAAAGCCCAGATAAAACAGCAAATGTAGAGGCTGCAGACACTTGAAAGAGAAACAGTTCATCATGCCCCTCCGCTTGGCTCTTGGAGTCCTTGGGCATGTTAGCTCAGGACAAGGAAGGGGAGCATTTAGAAAATATTAATCCAAACTTTAAATTGCACTTAAGGTGCAGGGATTTTCTCCCTTGATGATGTGCATGCCTCAAGCCCAAGTGGCCAAGATATGCTGACTGTGAGGCTCGGTATTTTATATGAAATATCTGAAATCTGGTCAGCAGCTCATGGCTGCTTCATAACCCATGGCAGAGGGTGTGGAACACGTTCCCTTGGGGAACCTGCTGGAGTCACTGTATGTGTTTCATAGTTACCTTCGGTTACTGGGCTGATGTGAGTCACCAAACTCCTTCTCAGGCAGAAAGAAACTGATCTTGGGAAATGTAAAATCCACCCAGGAGATGTCATTGTTTAGGACTGACGTTTCATTCTGGCATGCTCAGAAGGGGGACCACATAGGCATTATGACAAAGCAGAGGAACCCTGTCAGGTTTTTAAGACACAATGTTTGCTAAGGGTTAGTTGATATGATTAGATTCAGGGCTGATGACTTTAACATCTTATTATCTATTGGTATAGCTGGGCGTGTGTGTTTGAGATGGTGTATTTCTGAGTTACTGTAGCAATTACCGCAATCAGAAGGGTGCAGTTAGCAAAAGAGCTGCTGTTGCCGTTTCTGCGTTACTGAGTACAATGATAGTACAGGAAAACTTTCTCATTGCCTTCCAAATTGTTCACCTCTTCCCATTTTTTATATATTTTTGAAGGAAAGGAATAGGAAAAGGGCCCATCTCTGTTTCAGTATCAGGAATGAGGCTGCACATAGCTCTCCAAATTTAGTTACACTAACAGATAGTGAGAACATCCATGCAGCAGCTCCTCTGTCCGCAAAGTGAAGAGAGAAAATGAAGCTGATAATTAAGAACATTAAAGAGTGATCATTTGGCCACTCATAATCAACAAAGTCTACTTTAGATGTGTGCTAAGATCAATTTGTGGGTCTAGAATTAGGTAAACAGAAAGATGAAGGGTTGATTTTGTTTATTAATATCTTGGCTACGTAAATATTGACAGGTTAGTCTTTCTGGAGAGGGTATGTGCAGGATATCCCTGTGCTAGGAGCAGTCTGAAGCTGACAGTAACCTCCCTCCAGAGATAACCTGTCCAGTGGCAGGGGGACACTTGAGGGGCAGAGTGCAAGAGCATCCTCAGCCACTTTGTGCAGCGGTTACCCCATGTGAGGAAGGGCCATTCCTGCTGTTGTTTATGCCTCTTTCCAGAGAAGAAAAAAAGCTTGTGAGGTTAGAAAAAGAAACTAAAAAGATAAGTCACTAATAGGGCTTAATTATAACAACTACTCTCAGGTCTGTACTTGGAGCAGAATGTAGCCATTATTTACCATATTCCTATTTGCAATGGTTGATAAGCACTAGATATTGTATGTGAGGAATAAGAAGATGAAGGCACAAATCCTGAAGGTTTTTTAGTGTCTAATTCCATCAACTCCTGGCTAGAGTTGGGCACCAGAATAACTGCCTGAGTCTGAGCTCAGGAGTCTCCATGGAGAAAGCAGTATTTCTTCAGGGAGAGGTCCTGAGAAATCTCAAGTGAACAGCCAACAGCGAGACTGACACCCAATGTCTTCAGACAGGGTGGTTTTCTTATAGCACATGCTCTGAGAGGAGATGGAGCCTCGGGCAGTCAGAGCTTCTTCAGCCAAATACATGGATGTATAGATGATTTAATTACCAGACTGTTTAGAAGAATTTCTGATCTCTCTTCAACCACTCATACTGACATCTCTGATTGTGTGATACCATTTAGACTGAAAAGAGAATCCATTTAAAGCCTAAATACTCCAATTACTTTTTTAGACGCCTGGGAGCAGCTCAGAGTTCAAGCACATGATGCTCTTAAAACCCTACTAAATTAGAGGCCGTGGGATGAGAGGGGAGCAAAAGAATGTTAAAGTACATTATGTTTTGAAGGATGTGGTTTTCAAAGTGACATGAATGATTTTTTAACTAGAAATGTAACCTAGTATGGGTCAAGGTTTCCAAACTGAGGTGTGTATTGTGCCAGATATATGCAAGCAAAAAAAAAAACCTGGGGCAGTTCAGCTCCTACCCTGACCGTGTGACAACCTCCTGTGAACATCTGGCAGTTCCTTGCAGGAACCAGGAGCTCCAAATGCTGCTCCCAGCCTCCCTTCAAAAGCCAGGCTTGCAGAGCACTGTGTGGGCTGCTAATGAACGCAAAGTGACTTCGTCTGCAATTGCAGCTTGAATAGAGTGGGGAGGGGAGGGGAGACTTTCAGGCTGATTCCTCCAAATCACTTGAGGCTGCCAGTTAGGTTTTGTGATTCACAAATTTGCTCTCTTATTATAAATAAACATTTCTTTTCATGATAGTGTCACAGAGACTGGGCTGGAGAGCCTTGCTGATTGTTTTTTTCTTTCTTCTTGGCATATCGGTACAGTTGAAAGACACACACTCCTGCCTCCTTACGCTTTTTGCCAAGCCACAACCACAAACCATCCTCACAACCCCAAAGCGCTTTTGGCAGTTGTGACACAGAACGTATGGCTCATGTGGTAAAATGTCCTGGCAAGTTCCTTATAGGCCCCATCCAGCCATCACTTATGTGAAGAATTTGATGCCAGATCGCAGCTGTTGTGTTGAGGCTGCTCAGTATCACGCTAATCAGTCCTGTCTCATCCTTTCTTTTCCCTTCCCTGTCTCCACCTGCTGTTTTCTTTTCCCTTTTATTCCCCCCTCCCTCTTTTTTGCATCTTAGATTAAGACTGGAAGTGCTCTGGGGCAGGGACCATCCTTTTATTCTGCATTTCTGTCTCTTGCCGTGGAGCCTGCTCGCCTGGCACAACAGCAATGCAAACAGTAATGCCAAGTAATGCAGCTGGCGCCCGACAATCTCTGGCAGGTTGCATGGCAAGTGACCTGAAAACTGACTGCTGTGGGTAGAAAACACAGCTCCGGGGAACCTTCTAATGAACTTTCTGAAGGTAATGTAGCTCTGCTTTACCTAGCTGAAAGTATTTGCATAACAGAGGCCTGACCAGCTATTTATTCTGTTTTGGCTGCCTGCGTGTGTTGTATGCTTTTTGTTTGGTAGTTGCTAGTGTTTCTGATCTAAATTGCTGACGTTCATGACTCAGGGAAGTTGCCCGACAGGCAGTCTTGAGGGAACAATTTGCTCATAGACAATGACAGTCTGCATCTTCTCCAGAACATCTGACAACAAGAAACATGCTTGGAGCTGAAGGTAGAGCTGGTGAAGGCGCAGTCTCTGGTATGACATGGCTGAAGAGGAAGGCTGGGTTTGAGTGGATATGTATCTGCAAGCACTTAACCTTTCCCATTCATTTCAGTGAGCTTCCCTGGCTACTGGCAGGTTTTGAGTAAGGTGAAGTAGGAAGCTGTGGCTGGAGCTGTAGTTCTTTACCTCTTGTCTAGGTCTCTCCAACCAAAGGATAACAGATGAGGAGTCGAAGTCTATTGAAAAAGTTGGAAAAATCAGGAAAAATACAAAACTAAATAAATCCGATGTGATAGATTCCATCTGAGGCTTAGTTTTCTTCCGTCGTTTTGACCACAGGTACAGTTAATATTGCGTCGTCAGGAAGTAAATCTGGTCGGAAGCTCCCGCCTTGGAGCTCACGTTGCCATTTTTTGATGACTTGTTAACTATTTAATTGTTCTAAGTATGAAAGGAGATTTTCCATAGGAAGTATTAAGGAAGCATTGTTCCTAGTGACGCAGTAGCTCAGAGAGCAAGTGTTGCAATGTAATTCCTAAATTGCCTACCTGAGACACCTTCACTATGACTGCGTGTCCTGCTTCTATGGCTTGTCCCATGGCTTGCTTTTTGACATTCTGTACAGTTCTGTCCCTATACCAAGTAACGTCTAGAGTTGCATGATGATGCACTTGTTTAAGACTAGAAAAAAACAAGTTGGGAAATACTATTTGAGATCTAAATGTGGTCATTTAATCATCATGCAATAAAGTTTAATCTTGCACTCTGAGTATCAAGAGACGTTTTACCCCTCATTTTAGCCAGAGCAGAAGACAGTTTGTAACTGGTACACTGGAATTAGGAGTGTCTTTTGTCCTCAGTGTCACCATCTCTCACCTATTGCTTACTGCAGTTTTGACATTTTCTTTTCTCGCTTTCTTCAAGACACAGACACTTACTTTGCCTTCTTACTTAGACCCCTGAGCCAGGGATTGTCATCTATGCACTTAAGAGGAGCCTGGCATAATTGAGCTCTAATCCTTGACAAGGTCTGCTAAATGTTATTGCAAGGCAAATGAATAATCCATAACCAAATGCTCCTCCAGGAAGGCTTTTAGATGCCAGAGTATCAGAGTTCCATTGAACTGTACAAGACTCCAGTGAACAGGACTGCGATGTGATTCATGAGAGCTGGGGTTCCTCCAGGGTCCTGAGTGTTCACATGCAGCTCTAACGCAGCGTGGATACGCAGATAGATGCCTGTAATTCCCTTTTTCCTCCCCCCCTGTCCATTCTGGGGTGTCCAAAACATGCAAGAATCAGTGCTGGACAAGTCCAGCACTGTGTTTTCCAAGATTCTTCTGGCTGGCCGCCCTGCAAGGACTTCTTGCGTCTTCAGCTTCAAACAGGGTCAGCCACAAGTGGGCACTGTCCCACTGCAGCGTCCCCGCAGACCTGGGACCAGCACAGGCAGGAGCAGGCCTGGGAGCGCAGGGATTTGCTCCCAGCCTTGGGAGTAGAGCTCTCCACAAGAAGGAAACCAAGGTTCTGGGGGCCATTAGAGGGTGGCCAGCTCAGCTCATGGTTTACAAAGCCTATTTTTATATTAACTGTTCTGGCCATGGTAACAGCGACAGTGAGAAGGTATTTAAACATAAGTGATGCTCATTTCTTTGTCAGCGTCGATTTGAAAAGCAGTTGTTTCTGGACATGCTTCTCTCAAGCACACACCCTGTGTGCCAGACGGCTCTACTTTTATCCTGACTTCCGTCCAAGGGCTCATTCCTCTGCACTTCCAAGTGTGCCACTTGAAGCTAATGCCTCTGTTGGTTTCTGTCCATATAGGCGATACCATTTACCATGCATGGGAAGTCTCCTATTTACCAAAACTGTAATATTTTAGCCATTGCTAACATTTCTAGTAATAAAAGCTGCCACATAGTTTAGTCCAAGACATGGTTATGCTGTTTGCTGCTGTGTCCCATTAGGAATTCAGTTGCCTAAAACTTTCCGTGCTGTCCAGCAGAGCGGAATGGGCTGTTGACGGCTATGTGCTATTTTTTTCAACTTCACTGGGATAGAAATGGGTTTGGTAGAATATTTTCACACTGAATTGCAAATGATCCCATGCAGCTATTCTATTCTTTTCTTCTCGGCAAATATTTTCCATCTCTGGTCTCCAAACAGTTAAATGAAAGACAGCCCGTAAAAGAGAGATCTCTTTAATCCTCGGATAGGCAATTGCAAACAGAATAGAGGACATCTACCTCTTTATTTCCCATTTAGGACCTGGAGGTGAAAAGCCAATACTCCTCTGCGAGATGCGTCTAGCTAAACAGATGCTGAACTGCATGTGTTCATCCTTAGTCCACTCTGCTGGTTTATGGAGAGCAAAAATATTTACACACCAAAATAAGTCTCTAACCCCCTCCAAACCCACAAACTTGACTTCCAAGCCAGGTGGCTCCAGCGCCAAGTACCCAAACCACTGGTTATAAAGCCTGTTTACCTGTCCATGTGCCTCTCAGTAAAGCAGAGTGTGACCTGACATGAGCCCGAC